>CATIWF010091069.1:0-19719 GCA_949630135.1 Balakata baccata | reverse complement strand
TTTTAATTAAAGTGTTAATTAAAATTATAATAATTTAATTAAGTTGTTAATTAAATTAATTATAGTGGTACATTAAAGTAATTACTACTATAATAGAAGAGAAGATTGATTCTATGATTAATGATGGTAGCTAGAAATGAGCTATGCAATTGTTGCACCATCATTGTATCATAAATCAAAATTAAAAAAAAAAAAAAGGAAAAAGTCAAAAAAAATTTTCTTCGTCTGCAAACTTCATTAATGAGGTTGGTTGGCCAAACTTTAGCCTTCTCCTCCTTAATCACCTTCTTCTCTTCTTCCTTTAATTATTAATCTTCTTCTGCTAATTCAAGAAGAACTTCGTCTGGCGCTAACATTTTCTCTCTCGAACAAAATTTGTTTTGTTCTTGAAAAATTTTCTTTCTTTCATATGGTATGAGCAGTGAAAGAAAAATATTGAGAAAATGCTTCTAAAGAGTTAGTAGCTAAAACATTTGCCAGAAGAAGAAAATATTTGTGATCATACATCTGGGACTAGCAAAAGGAGTTTCATCAACGCAAACAAAACTTTTGGTCTTTTTGCTTGATTTGCACCTTGGTAATCTCAGTAATAAAAGGTTTGTCATAATCCTTTTATTTTTCCATTTTGTTCTTTAAATCATGGGATGATCTTGGCAAAATGGATTTGATCCATAAAAGTTAACAAAATATGTTTTGTTAAAAGTTATGGATAAATGCTCAAGGTTAACATGAAAAGTGTGCTTTCATGTCATACAATATTTGATTGTATGTTTCGGTAAAATTAAAAATTTTTGAAATCTATAATTTTGACCGAAATTTAAAACTCCCCTTAATCCAAGTAAAAATATAAGTTTCCGCTGCCAGCCAACAGATTGGTCATGAAATGAAGATCATGACATGATCCACATATGTAGAGTCATTTACAAATGTATTTGCATGAATATTTTGAAGTTCATTGAAAAGCAGATGAAAAAGTGAACTTAGAACTACTACACTATGATTGTTTACAAATTATTGTTGTTCATACTGAAAGTTCTGAAATATATGAATTATTTTAACTATAGCAGTTAGGAATGTATTAGGTTTTCAAACGAGTTATGAAGAAACCCAGGGCAATTCTATTTTCACTGAGAGGATTGCCAACGGTGGCTTAGGATGGTTTATGGTACTTTCGAAGAAATAAAATGTGGTTGCTCATTAACAAAATAAAAATAGAATAATATGAAGAGAATGAGAGCTACTTTGGAAATGTGAATGCCTAAGAAAATAGCAATCCCATAAAATATATTTCATATATATATTTAAAATTTTTCTTTTATTCACACATAGAACATCATCTTAAGGTTGTCTTATGGGGAAACATAAATGACGTTAATGACTTTGACTTTCACAATCATCATTCAGAACCATTCATCGTCATTGCTACTTCTACAACAGTGAAAACCTTTCAAGGTACTACATTACAAACAGTTTTTTCTAATATCATCATTTAATTATATTTTCTATTCTTGATTTTTATATTCTTGTAATTGGAGAACTATAGCTTTCTTCAACTAGTGCTACAAAAATTTATACAAATTTAGAGATTAAAGAAAGCACATCTATGATTGACAAATGAGTTAATTTACTAAATACTACATATAATATTAACTTATCCATACCGTTTCACCTACTAGCATGGTGAAATATATTTATCTACATTATGTATATATATCTTAGTCCATCACCAACAGATATTCTTCAAGTTCGGTTCAAGTGCACAAGTTGCAATCACAACATCCAGTCCAAGTTCCCGTTGAAGAGCAAATGTTTCAAAATAGAAAAACTTTAGAAGAAATTCTAAATATGCAATGAGAATCAGATGATCAAGTACGCACTATGAATTCTTTCTAATTTACTCATTTATAAATTTCTTATTCTTCAGCTAATTAACATTGTATTTATTGAGTTTTATTTAGGAACATGATTTCATAGTCAAAGACAAAATTACAGACATTGATATTAGCTTTAGTTGGTATTAAACATGTCACATCTGCAAGCATGAAATCTATGCTGTTGATGGGATATTTATTTGTAAACATTGCAATAAGGAGTGCAAATTCCCAATTATCAGGTTAATATAAATAATTAAATATATTTTATTAAAATCATAATTATTAAATTTTAATTCCTTGTATGATTTTTATTATACAGTTATAAGATACATGCTACTATTAAGGATTCCACAGGAGAAACAACATTTGTTCTGTTCAATAATGAAGCAGAAAAACTCCTTAACACATCGGCGGCGAAATTAGTTAATAGACAAGATCCAACCAACCCTGATGTCCCAATGCATATACAAAATCTTTGCAATAAAGTGTTTGTCTTTAAGATCAGATCGAACAACTTCAACTTGAAAGAAGGTCGTGGGAATTACTCAATCTCTAAACTCTTCACGCCTGATGAAAGATTGGAGGCTGAATATATACAGAATCTGCAAGAAGTGGTAAGTTCTTTTACAAAAGAAAAAGAAAAAGAAAAAAAAAATTCATATAAATTTTAATGTAATAATCAACAACAAATTATATATATAGGGTAATTAACTTTGAATTTCATTTGTTTAAAATCAGGCATTGGATATAGATGACATAAAAATAGACACCAATATACATTTTGCAAGAACAATATTGAATAAGGTAAATATTTTTACATTGATAATATTGGATATAAATATGGAAAAACTATCGTTTTTCTACAACATAAAATTATTCAGCTATGAAAATATATAATCTAAAACAATTTATTTTGAATTGTAGAATTTCCAAAAAGAAGTTGCATTAGGGTTAATTGTATAAATGGTACCAAACTTTGTATCTTTGTTACAATTTGGTACCAAATTTTATAATTGTTATAAATTGGTACCAAACATTTTATAAATGTTGCAAGTTAATACCAATTTTCAATTTTCGGAAAGATGACATACCATGTCATGTCACTCTATTATCCATATGAAATTTATTCACTCATAAAAACATATTCAAAATAGCAACGATTCGATGAATTATTTCCTTTTTTGTTACGTATTTCTGTAATTTATTTTTCTTTAATATTTGGAAACATCGCTTTTGAGTGTGTTTTTATGAGCGAATAAATATAATATGGATAATAGAGTGATATGACATGTCATGTCATCTTTCTAATGCCGTAAATTAAATATTGGTATCAAATTGCAATATTTATGAAAAATTTGGCATAAATTTGTAACAATTAAAAAATTTAATACAAAATTGTAACAAAATAGTACCATTTGTACAATACCCCATCATTACTTGCAAGCTTGGATGAATAAAAAATGAAAGACACTGAAGCGAAAGAAAAAATTGAAGACTTTCGAAGACTAAAGAAAATCGAAAAACAAGGAAAAAAGAGAAAATTTATTTACTCAGATTGATATGGAAGAAATAAAGAACTTCTAATTATAGTAATTTCGTGTTATGCATTGTTCTTTCAAATGTTATTAATTCGTAAAAATTGTTTGCATTTGTATTAGACCAACTTCGACTACAAGATTTAATATATATAGGCATTTATCATTAATATGTATCTTCTAAATTTTAAAATTTTTTTTAATTACTCTTTATATTATTGGATGTATGATGCTATTATTATTTAATATACACGCACAAATGAGCGGAGTTTCGACTAGTTTTTAAATAAAACACTAACAAAAAAAAAATATGTAATTGATGGAGTTAAGTTTTAGTGATCATCTAATTAAATTTTTGAATAAAATAGGGATACAAAGTTTTAAAATTACTACATATTCTCATGTTTTTAACAGACGATAATTATTACATTATTAGTTTTTTTTCTGAATTTTCCACATTTTTAATTAAAAAAAGAATAATGAATTTTTTTAAAATGTAAATTTAAATTGTGAATATTATTAAATATTAAAATAAATAAATAATCTACACAATATTTTATTAGCAATTTCGTGAGAGTAATAAGCGAGGTCCCACCACCATCTTCACCCTAAAACCCTAAATATAATAAGCAAAGAAAACCAAAACAGAGGGAGAGGGCGAAAATCCTGATTTCCGCCGTCACCCATACTCGAAAACCATTGAGAGAGAGAGAGAAGAAATAGAAGAAATGGGCAGTGATAGCGAAGCTGAGAGGCCGCAGAAACAGGAGAAGGAGAGGATGAAGGTTTTAGCTCTGTCTCCCATTGCCAAACCCATTGCTGGCAAAAAGCTCTGCAAAAGAACTCTTAAGTTAGTTCGCAGAGGTATATAGATTTGTATATCCTTGTCTTTGACAAATAAAAAAGGCCTGCTTCTAGTTTCGTTTTGTTCTGATTTGTCAAAAACCCGATATTGATAAGAAATTGAAATATCATATGCATCTGTTGTTTTTTTTTTAATTTTAATTTTTATTCTTACTAGAGTAGTTTGACTCTGGATTTGAAGTTTTTTAAAATTCCAATAAGTGGAATCAGAGATGGGTATTTTCTTATTTAGACATTTAAGTAATTTATGGTACGCTGCACTGTTTTTTTTGGGAAAAGTGAATGGACGATGGTACAGTGTATGAATTCTTTTTGCTGGATAGAAACAGTTTTTGCTCGGAAAAGTTAATTAGTGTCTTTTTATTGCAGCTACTGAACACAAATGCTTGAAGAGAGGAGTGAAGGAGGTGGTTAAAAGCATTAGGCGTGGTCATAAAGGGTCAGTTTTCTGCACATCGATGGCTTTTCAATCAATACTGTTTTCTTTACATTGTTCTTAAATACTATTAATATCAGTTTTTTTCTTTTTTATTGGGATGACATTAAAGTACAGTGTTCTTCTTCTTCTTTTCCTAAATATCCATTTCATGTTATTGCTTCCCTGACAAGTTAGAGCGTATTTAGTTGCTTTAGAGTAAGATATTCTTTTCTCCTTGGGGCTTTGTTGTATGATGCAGCATCTTAAGTAAAAGTGAACTAGTTATCATTTGAGTTGTTGTATGATAGAGGCTAACATGGTTGCGTTGAGGTAATTATTGTCATGTAGGAAGAAAACAACGAGTTATTCCTTTTAATTCCATGCACATCATTTTTGTGTTGTCATCTTATTGGGAACACCTAGAAAATTTGGTCAATTTAGAGATATTCCCTATATGAACGACTCAAATTGAACCTGCACTTAAAAGTTCTGGATGAAAATATAGTGGACAAAGAAAGCTATCTTTCCCTAAATTATGTTAGTTATATTTGATTGCTTCTTAAAGTTATATCTTATGTAGCATGCACGGATACGGACACTGGGAAATAATATTTATAAAAAGTATAGAATATGGACATGCGGAGGAAACATGTAAATATTAAAAATATAGGAGTAAATTTATAAATAATTAAATCCAAGAGATATAGTTGCAAGTTATTATTATTACATAAATTAAACAAAAATGACATACAATCAAATATATTGAACAATAATTGGTGTAACATAGAGGTTTTAGGTTTTTTGAAAGGGAAAAATGTGTTTTTAACTTAATGGAATGTGTTTCAAATTTTTAGAAAATTACAAAATGCACCCAAGATAATATATCGGTGTCCAACGAGTGCCGGTATCGGAAACTTGTCGGAATTGCAACTCATTATGCAATTGAAATGTCTGTGCTTCATATGTTATATCCAAGGAGCATGGGAAAACTATATGTTCATTACTAGTCAAGTTGTCTTCTTCTACAAGAAAGTTGATAATGTGGAGAAGAGTATTAGAACAATTGTCATATTACATGACTTAATTCAGCATAACCTTATAGCCAATATAATTGTGCTTGGCTAATAGGATCCTTGCCCTTTATTTACTTCAGCTGTGGAGAGCTGTTGGTTTGTCAATGTAAATAGCTTTTAAACTTTTGCTTTATGACAGATTCTGTGCCTAAATTCCAGAATTTCAGTTTTGAATTAACTTCTTGGGCATCTGTTTGCAAAGGTGAGGAAAGGTGAAAACAAAAGGATGTTTTGAATGAGGAAGTATTTGAACTACTGAACTTTGCTAAGTGTCTTAGTATGAAAGCTTTTCTAAAAGCTTTTTGGCATTGTATGTCAATTCTTGTTTTTGAAGAGAAGTGACTTCAGAATATTTCTAAATTGGTGGTGGGAGCGGGACAAGGGATGCTTGAATTGTAGTTGTGTTACTTGTGTATGACTCAAAATTTGATGATGCATGTTTAGTATTGTTTGGTCCAAGCAATGGAAATCTTATGCTGGTCATGCAATTTTCTCCCTTTCTTTTAATAAGAAAACTTGTCATGAATGTGGAATATTCTGTGGTTAATCTTGTTTGCTATTTTATCATCATAGTTGTTAAAGAGGCATGCCTCAGGCACATCAGGTGTCAGCCTTAGCTCTTTAAAAATTCAAAGGCGGGCGCTGTTACAAAGATGCACGTGCCCCTTGGGACTTGTGACATTAGTAAAATATTTGTGTTTTTTTTTTTTCTTGTTTTTAGTGTGGGAAAACTTGAACCATTGATTATAAATTGAAAATAACTCTTAGTAGACCTTACCAAACCTAATTATTTCCAAAACAAACAATAAAAACGAAAAAATGAAAATTATGATAAAGAAAATATTTGTTCTAGCCTCCACAAAGACGATTTGAATAGCACAATTTAGTCGAAAGATTAATTATGTTTTAATATGATAATTCATAATTTTTAAGTGTTAGAACTTGTTAAATACAATATTAGTAAACTTATGATCCTTATGTATTTAGAACTTCAAGGTTTTAGTAAGTCCAGGAATTTTGTGTTTAAGATTTCAAACTTTAATTAAGTTTTTTTTTTGTATGTGCTTTTATGACGTATCTGTTTTAAATTTTAACAGTTATAATATTATATTACCTTGCTAGTAGTGTAATAATAAAATTTATAATTTTTTCAATTATTTTTTATTTTTGCGTCTCATATCTCTTAGACGCATGCTTGTGCCTAGGCCCCAGGAACCCTTAGTGCCTCAGTGTGCCTTGTACTTTTAATAACTATGTTTATCGTATTAATGTTCCATTTTTGCTGTCAACATGTAATTACCTGGCTGCAGTGTTTTACAGTGTATCTTTCTTGTGCTTCAATAGCTGGATGACAGTCATCAAAGTTGCACAACTATGAGATTCTGTTGGAAATGAAATGGTTATTTTTAACAATTTTTTTTTTTGCATATATTCTTCAAGACCTATTTTAAAGCCTTGCACATTGCATTACTAATTAAAGATCTAAATTGCTTTCAAGATTTTAAATGATTTATCTATTTCATTGTTTGCAGGATATGTGTAATAGCTGGGAATATATATCCTATTGATGTAGTCACACATGTCCCAATCTTGTGCGAGGAGGCTGACATTCCCTATATATATATTCCCTCGAAAGAAGTAAGCATGTATCTTTTCTTCATAAACATTTTCTATCTGCTTTGGCGGCTTTGCTTACCCGCTCTTCTTTCTTCTTTTATCAACTACGAGTATTTTTTTGGGCATTAATAGCTCCATTTTCTACTTTTTTCTAGCTTTCAGGAAGTGCCTTCTGTTTAATGACAACATGTCATTGTCAATATAAAACAACAAATATAAGAGATGTAGTTCTCATCATAATAAGACGATATAAACTGGTGTTCGTCAGTTGTACACTAGTAGTACTCTATTTTACATCTGCCTTATAATTAAATCTGTTTTTATGCCGTAAATTTTAGTAAAACAACAGTACTTCTCTTGATAAGGCACATGGTTTGGTGATAAGCTAAAACAATATTTTCACGACATTTTGGGCATACGGTGATAAAAAAAAAAAAAAGAGGCTTTTTAAGCATATTGTCGCCAAAACAATTTAATTTTAACTTATTGAACTTTTTTACTAGTTTTCATAATATGTGGTGCTGATATTTGTTTTTGTTTTTTTCTGCTATTTCAGGATCTTGCAAATGCAGGAAACACCAAGAGGCCAACATGTTGTGTTCTGGTGTTAGCCAAGCCTCCCAAGGGGGAACTAGCCCAGGAAGAACAGGAGAAATTGAAGGAAGATTTTTCTCAGGTTGCAGCTGATGTGGCTGAACTTACCTCCTCTCTTTTCTAGTGGACTGGATAATTGTTATTGGAGTTAAGTGGCCAGTTTTCTTGATATTGGCTGATGTAATGTGCAATTGTCAATGTGCTCTGTTGAAGTTGGATAACTTGCTAAAGTTTATCTTATTTTTACCTTTTTATTCTTTAGAAAATTGGTCTATCTGATGAGTAGTAATTGACTGGTAATCCTTATAGCTGCAACTGACTTGCATTTCAAAAAGTAGTTTTATGCGCTGCCTGGTGAATTGAATTGACATGTGTTGTGAACGAGTGAAAAATGAAGGTCGAGTACAGAATATATGTATAGGAAGCAGAACACAGTTGTGGTACATTCTGAGCAAATCTTGTGTTGTGGGGCTTTTATTAATGCTGTCTAGTAAGTACCCGAAGGTTTTATTTTCCAAAGATTATGGAGTTAGGTTTTTTCTACTAAATTCTTAAACCTACTGTGAAGTTTGTAAGTCATGTAAATGTTACTTTTTTTTTTCCTTAAAAAAAAAAAAGCGTTCATGATTAATTTAAAAAGTTTTTTTTTTTTCCTTTTTCTTTTAATGATAGAACTGTATACTTCATAAATACACAACTTTCCAACCTCTGATTAAAAAGAGAATAAAAATAGCATATATCCAACACAAAAATGATATAACATAATTTTCATACCTGCAAGAGTTTGGTATATTTTTCAGTAACACCAGTAACAATTCATAAAAATATTTAGTATAAGAAGATGTTTAACTTAAGAAATCTAGATAACATTATGCAAATTAAAAAAAAAAAAAGTTAGAAGTGAGATATAGGTATATTTGAAAGCTTGAATTACGAGCACCATGATTTATTTTAATTAACAATTATACAGCAGAGCCATTTATTTTGATTCTCTTGATATAGTAGTTACAATATTGACAGAAGATGACAATGGGAAGCTCTTCTCTCCGTGTATAAATTTCTTGACTAGGCTTAGACGCACATGCATACAGCATGGTGAGAATAAGTTTACTAACATAACAGTCTTCTTTTTCATTTCTGGGATGATAGACCCCTTAACCACCAACTGCTAAAGCTAGAATAAAAGGCTGAGCAATGTTGTCAACATCAACTGTTCTGCTCGACTTATCTTTTCTCTCTTGCCGACCTCTCTCGTCAAATTATTCGTGCAGAAGATTGCTCAGATTATCCATCTGAAGCATAATTTGTCGTTGTCCACGTGCAATTATTAAAATCTGTTCGAGACATCAACATATAGTTAAATCTGTTGAAGACATTAACAAATTACCAACAAATTGATTAAAAAGCAATGAAATATCAGTCATAGTTACTATCAATGGCAGTCTAACATGAATAATTAATAGAAATTGCAGATGTAATTATTTAATTTATGCAGAATCATATTACAAGGGAAACATATTGTTTGGTATTTTAAAAATGTAGGTTCTGAGTCACGGGCAAGCTATGGTTGTCACAAGCTCATGACAAGTTTCCAAAGGATAGGTCTCTATTATGTTCGCGACGATGAGCAAGTGATGGTTTGCAAAAATGAAGCGTCACTAGCTCATAATAAGCGTCATGAGATCACGACACATGGTTGGCTTAGCTACTGTCACGGACGCAACAGGCCTCACGAGGTTGTGCCGACTACAATTCTAGCTTGCGTTAAAATTCCTTTTTCAGCTAGAACTCTATAAGATATGATCCAATCATGATAGATAAGACCAAATTAACTATTTTAAAACCTATCAAGAGTCATATTAACGTATTTTCTCTATAAAATATCATATAAGAGGCTTAGATTACTGTAGAATTAAAACCTATTCAGTACTTTTCTCATATACTTGGCTGTTTTGTTTAGAGATCATAATCAAAAAGGTATTTTTTGTTGCTTTATTGTATTCTAAAGAGAGAACAAATTCACCTTTAGAAAAGTGATATCTTGATACTATTAGAGAGGTGCTCTAAAGACAATCACTTTTAGCACTTATTGTACAAACTCATTTTATACGAATAAAGGCATTTTCACCTAATTGATATTCATTTGTGTTATGAATAGATTGGATCTCAAATCAATTAATGAAGTCTATAATATAAACATAGCATGAAGAAAATTATGTTGGGATCATGATATTGAAATTCTTATAATGTGTAATTATGGTTATATCTAAATTGTTCCTAGTTAAAGGATTAACAAGATTGGACATTGTTAATTGTTAATTCGGATAGACTAGCAAATATTATACTCCTTGATGGGATCAAGCAGTAGATTTCGTAATCTGTAGACATGAGTTGTCTAGAGTTAACATGTGGATGCTTACTAAGATAGTCAAGTTCATTAGATGACTTGATATGAGACCATCACATGGATCCTCTATTCTATGTCAGTGATGGTCTCATCATAACTTTGGTGTAAGTATCCTTAGACTTGAGGTGCTCAAAGTTATCTTGAATACTAATCATATACTTTGACTCTATTTCTTGTTGCTTCGTAGACGTTGCTCATAGGGTGGTGATTGGGTACAGCTTGAGGTATTCGAAGGTAGTTAAGTAGCCAACAAAGAATTCACCACTCATGATAGGAGGATATACTCATGACCTCTTGTTGAGATCATTACTTAGGAATCTTTGGCCAAAGTAGAAATATCATGAAGATGGTCTTTAATAATATGTTTGTAAAAGTAATGAGTCTCAGGAAAAGATCAAACATCACTCAAACTAGATGTGACATAGTCAGTCTAGTGGGAGCTGACACGGAGTCTATGCTCTGAATTGAGTGGAGTATAGAATGGTGTATGAACAAATTGCAAGAATAATTGTCTATGGAAAGGTTCGTAGTTAAACCACTACTTTTTGGCTAATTGGGGATCATGATTTGTTGCTAGATACTGTTCATAATCTGCTTGAGATTAAGTGTTAATCCGAGTGGCCAACATAGCTGGGAACCTAATGGGCCACATGCATTGAAAGTGTGAAGGAGAAGTAAAATGGTAAATCCAAACACATAAAAATCCCGATCAGGAAAAGGAATGTTCCGATCGGAAATAGCTACTGGATTTAAACAGAACCAGGTCCTGATCGGGAAAGGTGGTTTTCCAATCGGGACTCACTCGACATGGGCAGTTTCTCGAGTGGAAAATAAGTTTCCTGATCGGGGACATATGACATATTATGAACTTTAATTTGATTAGGATTCCATAATCAAGGGTTATGAACCCTAATTCGAGATGGACTATAAATAGTCCTCTTTCAGACTATTTCAGAAGCTGTTGCATAGAAAATTAAAGAGTTAATTCCTCTCCTCTTCTCTCAAGGATTAATTCTATTGCCACCACAATAGATTAATCCAATCCATTCCCTCAACGGTTTTCTCATTTCTCCTTTCGCGTGGATACTATTAGAGGAGATTACTGTAGTTTGCTACAACCCGGTAATGAAGTGAATCGAAGAAAGGGTACTCATTTTGAAAGGTAATATACTTTTGCTATTAGATAGTTTTAATTGTTCATGGCTACATAGGTTGATAATTCTTCTTGGAGTTTGTAAAATTTTATTTCCGCTGCGTAACATGTATGTGATGCATGTGCAAACTCCAACAGATACACGCCTTGAAACCATTGTTACAAATATCTCTAAATTCTCCCTAACAATCTAAAAGTGAATTTTGCATATATCAATGACTTCTCTAAGGGACTTGACAACCAACATTATCAAGCTACAATGGTTCGATGGAGGAAACTTCATAAGATGGCAGAAATGTGTCCATTTTCTATTGGTGACAATTCAAGTTGCCTACATCCTCAACATTGCTAGGCCAACTGAAAAGTGATGGAAGCGGAAGCAATTTTTTGATTGAGGGGAGCTCTAGATCTTGGTCAAAAGTAGATATTTCAAAAAAATTTCCTTCAACCAAAACATACAAACATATTTTGCACGACATACAAACACACTTTGTATGTTAACCTTAAATATTTATCCATAACTTTTACAAATCATATTTTGTAATATTTATGGATAATAATATCCATTTGTCAAGATCATCTTATGATTTTAGAACAAAATGGAAAAATAAAAGGTTAGAACAAACCTTTTAGAACTGAGTTCACCAAAATTACAAATCAAGTAAAAAGACCAAAAGCTTGAGTTGTCTTTGATGAAGCTTATTTGCTAGTCAAGATGTATGATCACTAAATATTATTTTACTCTATTTTTCTTCTCAAGAACAAGAGGAATTTTTTTTTCTCTCTTCTTTCTTTCTTCTTTTCTTTTTCCTTTTCTTTCTTTCTTTCTCACCTTTCTTCTCAACCTTGTTTCACCCGTTGCTTCTCATCATTTTTGGGGTTATCTAACAACTAACATATCTTAACCCTAAAGATAAATATTAGTTTTTGTTATCCAATAATGACCAAGCAAGTGCCAAAATGCATTAATGTTAATTGCAAGGTGGCAAGGCATTGAAGGTTTAATGCATATGATAGATATATTTTATATTATCCAATCATAGCTTAACAAGAGGCAAAAATACATTAGTTGCACATTAACAACTTAATGCAAGGTGGCATATAATATAGAAGGAAGATGGAAGAACTAATGCCACATTAACCATGGTAATTACTTTAATATACCATAATGGTCAATTTAATTAACAACTTAATTAAATTATTATAATTTTAATTAACACTTTAATTAAAATTATATAGGAAAAATAGTTAAAATTAATCAATATTAATTTTAACTCAAATAATATAAGTGATTATTTCTAATTTAATTCTCAATTAAATTAATCCTCACATCATAAATATTGACTAGCCAAACAAATTAATTTGGGTGTGACTTATAAGGTCAAATATTTTATAAGAATAGAAATATAATATTAACTCCTTAATATTATATTGGACACTATTTCTGAATTTCTCATATATCCGGACACATTAAGTATCCTTTTGGAATTCTCCTTTTAATTACTGATAAATTATCAAATATTAATTTAACCTCTAAATCATAATATTAAGTTCTCTTGTTATGATCCTGATATTGATTAGGGTCACAGCATGTCAAACCCTATTGGGCTATATACTAATGAGTAATAATTTGCGTTTTGATTAAAATAAGACTTATCATTATTAGTCTAACTAATAATATTGATCTTATATCAAATAAGTCATATTTCTCTTGACTAGAAATTTATTTTATCAGAACCAAAATATCAACTCCATTAGGATCTCGCCCTGGTACTGTAGGGTAACGAGTCATACTATTGGTAATCTCATGTCTCACTACATGACTAACTGTTGTGAGTACGAGCGGGATTACCAAGCATGGATAGCCCAGTACAAGACAAGAGCACCTCTACAACCACTCATGAAAAAACAATCTTGACACCTCAAGTTAAAGAACTTCGAGTCATAAAAGATACCAAGATAATAACTGTTGACATCGAGTACTACTTGTGCAGTTATTATCAAGCGTCATTGTTCAGTACTCTTAACTCTTTAGGAACCCACTAGTTTATTTAGATATCATTATATCATAGAGAATGAGATTTCTCCTCAAAATAAACCATGTGATAACCTAGAGACTCAATGAATACCCAATTCATTGTCCTTTTCTGGTTATGAATATTTTTAAGATTATCTTTTACTAGAGATATTTATCTCATTATTATCAACAAGTTGATAATAAATTCTTTGTGGATAATCAATGGATCATATATTTCATAGTATAAAAGAACTACTGCATTCATAATATAATCAACAACTTGAATATTTTATTTATTATGAATGTGAAATATACACGTGTTTATTATGGTACAATATTTAATATATAAAAAGAAGTGAATGCACTAGGGCGTACATACCACTGATAACAAACTCCCACTTGAAAATGTAGCTCAAACTCGAAGGAGGCAAAATTGGGACACTGATGAAGAAATATGCAGGGGCTATATCCTTAACACCATGTGCAACTCACTCTTCAACATTTATCATCCTATTAAGACGGCAAAGGAGCTGTGGGACAAACTTGAGGCCATATATATGCAAAAAAACCAATAACTAAGAAATTTCTAGTTTCTCATTTCACAAATTATAAAATGGATGATAGTAGGCTAGTAATGGAGCAATTTTCTGAAATTGAAAGGATTCTTAATCACTTGACTCAACCTAATATGCATATGAATTCATGCATAATTTTTTCATCTATTATTGATAAATTACCCCCATCTTGGAAAGAGTTTAAAAAAATTCTCAAATATGAAAAGGGTAAAATAACCCTTGATGAATTGGCTCACAAAATTTGTGTGGAAGCTGAAATACACATACAAAAAAATATGAAGGAATTTGAAAGTTAGATATTCAAAGTGCATGTGGTTGAGGAAGGAAAATCCCGAAATCCTTCAAACAAGCCTGGAGACAAAAGGCCAAATAATGGCAATGGTCAACCGAAAAACAAGAAAAAGAAAGGCTAATATTTCTTTTGTAAGAAAGAATAGCATTACAAAAATGAATGTTGATTCCTCAAAAAGAAGCTAGAAAAAGAAAAAGGTAGCCTCCTCCTTTAATGCAACTGGCAATGATCATCTAATTGCAGTTGTTTCAGAAGTTAACCTTCTTAAGGATGAGATAGCCTGGTGGATTGATAAAGGAGCTACACACCATATTTGTAAGAACAAAAGTTTCGTCATAACCACGGAACCAATTGCTGAATGCACCGTTCTTTCTATAGGGAATGCTTTAACTGATTGATAGAGATGTGCACAAGATCAATGAAGCTAGAAACTTGATTATGGAGCAGCCCATGACCAAAGAAGTTAGAGACCTAATTATGGAATAGCCTAAGTCCACACAGCCCACTTTGCAAGTTTATGTTAGAAAGAAAAAGAGGGGACACATGGGGGAATGTTAGCAAAGAGTGAGGTAAGAGAAAAGTTGTATACATGTGAGGATGAGAGAATGATTAGGGGTGCTTTGCATTTTGGAATCATTTTGGGTCTCTATGCATGTGCTAGAGAAAGGGATATACTCTCTGGCTATGTATTCTACTGCATAGTGTTTCTTTGTCTCTGTTCTTTGTGTTTTAGTCGTTGGGCTCCTGAACTTTTCTTCAATCTTTCATTTTTGTAAACAGTAGATATGAAATGAAGAAAGCCTCCTCTCATTATTATTTCTGAGTTGTTATTGCATTATTATACATTTACTCTTAATTGTCGTAGTTGTTTCATTAGTTCTTGTGATTCATTTTGCTATTTGCTTACATTGGTCTAACTTGTCGGATTCAGCAATGGGGAAAAACAATGGGAACATAGAAACCAAGTCATGATTATATGCTCATAAGGAACAACTTCATCATTTATCTGGCCAAATGGAGATTATAAAATAGCAAATGGCTCTTAATTAGTAGAATCTGAACAAATATCAAGTCATGTCTCAAGAGAACCATAACAACCTTCAAAAGTGTATTAGACAAGCTGCCTATTTTACATGAGGAACTAGGGGCAACAGAGACTGAGCAATCCCTTCCCACATGCATAGGACTAGCAACAGGGTATCCACCATCGGGTTTCGGCAAACCCACTATAGCTTTAGATTCTACTCTCTTCACTAAGAAGGTTAAGCTTCCTAACTTCTCCGGCTCTGACCCTCGGGGTGGCTTACCATAGCAGATACCTTTTTCCAAATACATGGCACACTAGAATATCAACGTGTTCCATTGGCCCATGTTTGTATGGAGGGAGTTGTGGTCCATTGGTTCACCATAGTATGTAAACTTAATCCTGATTTGTCTTGGGGCCAATTTAAGAAAGAGTTGTTGAACCATTTTGGAGGAACCACATCACTCAACCCATATGAGCAACTAGTAGCTCTTCGCCAAAGGGGCTTTGTTGACGAATACATCAACGAGTTTGAGATGATTGCTTCCATGGTCGCAAAGTTGAGTCTTTATATTTGGGGTATTTTCTCATTAGGTTAAAGGATGAAATAAGAAATTGGGTGAGGATTTCAAGTTCGGAAACAAGATTGAGGGCAATCAATTTAGCCAGGAATGTCAAAATTGCTCTAGGATGAAAAGGAAGCTTTGTCAGTGGAAATCGTAGTGGCCAAGATGGAGAAGGAGATACCTCTCACGTGCTGGGTGCTCACCGATTAAAACCTATGGGAGGTGGAATTGGACCCAAATCTGCCAACTACAATTTGTCTATTAGCCTAACTTCAAAACAGGCTCATTTAAACCCATTCAAACAAATCCAGCCCAGCAGCGATCAACCCAACAGTTCAGCCCCAATTTCACCACACCTCCTATGCAGCAAGGGAATGCAAACCCTAACCCGATCAAAATTTGAAGAATGAAGGAGAAAAGGGTTGTGTTTTTAGTGCGGCAACCTGTATAGTCCTTAGCACAAATGTCCGTCCAGATAGCTGTGAATCCTCATCCTAAATGACGATGATGTTATAGAAGATGGGGTAGAAGACTATCAAAAGGAATCGGTAGTTACTGGCACAGCCAAGGTTGAAGAGGGTGAATGCTAGCTCTTAGAATATTCGGGTAAGTCAAAATTTTCTCTTAACAAACCAAGAACCTTCAAACTTAATAGAAAATTGCTCAGAATTCCTAGTATGGTGATAATTGATAGTGGAGCAACACTTAACTTCATCTCCCATAAACTGGTAGTTGTTCTTAGCCTAACTAAAAGCACATTTTCAGGACTCAACATAAAGCTTGGGGATGGTCATAGAGTTTGGGTACAAGAACAGTGTGAAGATTTGCATTTACAGCTAGGTCATTTTTCATGCAAGCTCTTTGCACTAATCTTTGAGCTAGGAAACTTGGATATTGTGTTAGGGATTGAATGGTTAAAATCCCTGGGTGAGATAGTCCACAACTGGGAAGCTGGGTACGTAAAAAGTTGACGAAGCTACTTAGGAAAATGAAATGGAGCTGCGAAGCAAAGTCCCTACTTTTAGCCTTGAGGACAAGAGTGCTAGTGAAGGGAGGGGCAATGATAGAGACATGCACAAGATCAATGAAACTAGAAACTTGATTATGGAGCAGCCCAAGACCAAAGAAGTTAGAGACTTGATTATGGAACAGCCCAAGTCCATATAGCCCACATGGCAAGTTTATGTTAGAAAGAAAAAGAGGGTACACGTAGGGGAATGTTATTAGAGAGTGAGGTAGGAGAAAAGTTGTATATATGTGAGGAAGAGAGAATGATTAGGGGAGCTTTGCATTTTGGAATCATTTTGGGTCTCTATGCATGTGCTAGAGAAAGGGATATACTCCCTGGCTGTGTATTTTGTTGCACAATGTTTCTTTGTCTCTGTTCTTTGTGTTTCAGCTATTGGACTCCTGAGCTTGACTTCTTCAATCTTTCATTTTTGTAAACAATGGTTATGAAATGAAGAAAGCCTCCTTTCATTATTCTTTTTGAGTTGTTGCTGCATTACTATACATTTACTCTAAATTGTGGTGGCTGTTTCCTCAGTTCTTGTGATTCATTTTGCTGTTTGCTAGCATTGTCCTTGTCAAAGGCATTGGCAATGTGGAGCTGAAATTTACTTCTAAGAAGTTTTTAACATTGACTAATGTCTTTTATGTACCAGAAGTAAGGAAGAATCTTGTATCAAGTAGCTTGCTAAATAAATATGGTTTTAGGATTGTATTTGAGGCAGACAAATTTGTTCTGTCAAAAGGGAGAATGTTTGTAGGCAAGGGCTATCTTAGTGATGGTCTTTTCAAATTAAATTGTATTGCTTTTTCTAATCTAGTTTAGTTTACATTGTTGATTCTTCTTTATTTTTATGACATAACCGTCTTGGGCATGTTAATTTCAAGATAATGAATGATATGATAAAATTGAACATTTTGCCATATCTTGATAAAAATGACTTAGGAAAGAAATGCACAACTAGCATGTTAACTAAAATAATAAGGAATCCGTTTCCTAAGGTAGAAGGAACAACAAAATTGTTGGAACGTATACATAGTGATGTGGGTGATTTGCATGCAACTCCAACCATAGGAAATAAGAAGTATTATGTGACTTTCACTGATGATTATAGTAGATATTGTTATGTTTATTTGTTATATTCAAAAGATGAGGTCATGAATTATTTTGCTGTGTGTAAAACTGAAGTTGAATTGCATTGTGAGACCTATATCAAAAGATTAAGGTCAGATAGAGGAAGAGAGTACTATGATCCAAAGTACTTTGAAAGCATAAGAATTGTGCATGAGATTACATCCCCCTATACACCACAGAATGGTGAAGCTGAATGCAAGAATTGTGTTCTAATGGAAATGGTCAATGCAATGATATCAAATTCAAGCCTTAATCAAGGTAGGGGAGGCAATGCTAATAGCTTGTCATATCCTAAATCGAGTTCCAAGTAAAAGGAGTAACACAACTTTATATGAGTTTTGGAACAAAAGAATGTCTAACCTGAACTATTTAAGAGTTTGGGGCTGTAGGGTAATTATGAAAGTACCCAAACCCAAAATAAAGAAATTGGGTGAAAGGGGTATGGAGTGCATATTCCTGGGATATGCATAAAATTCTAAAGCTTATAGGTTCATGGTTATTGAGCCTAATGATTCAAGACTAATAAACACGATTATTGAATCAAAGGATGCTGTCTTTGATAAAAATAGATTCAATACAATATCAAAACTAGCTTCAAAACATGGAAATGGTTCAGACCTTGAAAAAAGGAAAGATATCATTGATAATAATAATAAAGAAGTCACTGAACTTCGAAGGAGCAAAAGATTTTAGTAATGATTTTCAAATGTTTCTAGTAGAAGGAACAAGATAATCAATAGTTAGCCAAATATCTTATAATTGCTATAATATAGAAATAGACCCTCTGACATATGAGGAAGCAATAAAATCCCATGATGTTGCTTTCTACAAGGAAGTTATAAATGATGAAATGGATTCCATAATTGGAAACAATATATGGGAATTGGTGGATCTTCCACCTGGTTGCAAGCCAATCGGCTGCAAATGGATCCTCAAAACCAAAAGAAAGGTTGATGGATCCTGGAATAAAAGAAAAGTGAGATTGGTTGCACAAGGTTTTACTCAAAACGTGGTATTGATTATTTTGATACCCATGCACCAATAGCAGGGATTGCAACAATCCGGGTGCTTATAGCACTTGCAGCTATAAATAAGTTGGTAATACACCAAATGGATGTAAAGACTGCATTCTTGAATGGTGAACTTTATGAAGAAGTTTATATGAAACAACCCGAAGGGTGTGTTATGCCTGGATAAGAGCACAAAGTGTGTAGACTTGTTAAATCCTTATATAGATGAATGGATGAATGGAATGTATTATGAGTGATTGTGAATGTTGTAGGCCGGTTCCGCCTGGGTGAACCATAGGGTGCTTGTGAGGTGTTTCTTATATGTTTCAATTATGCATGTTAAGTTATGCCATGAGATGAGACCTTAATATTAAATGTTGAATTCATATTCATATGAACTGAAAGTGATTTGCATAGACTTGCATTTTGTTAACAATGAGAAAGAAGACAAATACCCAAAGTACTCTAACTAGGACTAGAGTTAGGATAGATGGCATGCCATTGAGGGAACCTTGGTACCATTTTAGGCCCGGAGTTGGCCATCATGGGAACGAAAC
>CATIWF010091023.1:0-58067 GCA_949630135.1 Balakata baccata | reverse complement strand
AGGAGAATTTGTGCTGGCATAGCTATGGCTGAAAGAATGTTTTTGTATTCACTTGCTACCCTTTTGCACTCTTTTGACTGGAAATTGCCAGAAGGAACAAAATTGGATCTTACTGAGAAGTTTGGGATTGTTTTGAAGCTCAAGAATCCTCTCATTGCTATTCCTACACCAAGGTTGTCTGATCCAACTCTTTATAATCAATAAAAGTGCACTCAAGAGGAAGAAATCTTGGAGGGTTTATGTTGCAATTTGTTGTACTCTGTGCTATATTATCAGGGTTTTAATACAAATTGCTTTTCTATGTAGATTTTTCCATCTTCAATTTACTTGCTTTTTTGGTTTGTTTCGATTGGCAAATAAAACAAAAGAAAACAGCCAATGAAAATGGATGTGCAGTATTTTAGATTCACATTGTACGTCGGTCCATCGAAACATTTCTGATCATACAGTGATACTCACGTCAATCAATATGTGTAATTGAATTGGTCCACAACTATATTTATTGAGAATTTTTATTCGAAAAACTCAAAAATTAAAGTTTTCTTTAGCAATTTTTACCCCCACTAGTTTGGATATAGATATTTTATTGGAAAAATTATAAAATAAATCATGAACTTAGCTGAATTTTACAATTATATTCAATTCTAAAAAAAATTTATTTAAATTATACGAACTTTCATTTTTGAAATAAATGTAGCTTCGATATCATAAAATTAGTCTTCAAACCTAACTGGTACTCATGTGGATTGATCCGAATAGAATAACTGACGCTGATGTGAATCAAATTTGCTATTAGGATTAAATAGCAAATACTCTAGTCCAATTATCTAATTATAATTGATGAGAGTGATAACCACTTCACTAGATATGATGAATTTATAGCAAGATGAGCAATCAAGACGATGTAGCTGGCCGGCAGACAGGCAAGTCTTTTTCAAACGTGGGTGCTGCCCTGAGAATAGGATTGCTCTCAAAGAAATTTGCGGGCTTTAAATCAAAGCTTGATGACACTACTGGCATTACTGGGAAATCCTCTTGGCATGGTATGTGATGGAATCCCAATGTGTACCACACCACAATATCCCTATTCTCTATATCACGATTCCTGTCCATCACAAATTTATCAAAAACTGATCATTAGTTGTTCCAAAAATTCAGAAAACCAAACCAGAAATTAACCTTTTGTACCTTTGAGACCAAACAGCAAGTGTGTCATCTCCTCTGCTTTGATACGCAAGAAGTCCACCAGCCCATTTTTCATTACGATTATAAGGAGTAACCCATATCTAACAAACAACATAAACACATCAAATTGAATAGAAATGTACGTAATCAAGTTTCATGATTGAAAATACCTGATTATTTGTGAAAGCACTTCTTAATTGCGGAGGATCGTGATGATCAAGCAAGCTAGCCGCTGTTCCACCTGGAACAACCTTGTACCCTGCTGGATTTCCTAGTCTAGACTTCCTTGAAGGATTGATTACATGAAATTCTGAAGGATCATAAAGCTGAAGCTTGATTCTTGCATTTTCCTCTGTGTTTGCTGTCTCTCTTTTAGCTCTTAAGTAGCTTTTCCTTGGTGATTCACCCGGCAAAGTCTCTTCCTTCACTAAATGAACCTTAACAAATGAGTTATCACTATCATCAATGTCCATATCAAGATGGAATGTGATGAAATGATCATGAACAACACCGATAACGTTTTCGGAGATTAAAGAGCTTGATATTTCTTCTCGGTTGGGTATTTCATGCACATTTTGATAAGGTGTTCCTTTTACCATTAGCATCCCAGAAAGAGAGACCTGGTAGAAAATGCAGAACATATGTAATATGTTTACTTATTTAAAAAATTGATGTGGGAAAGGTACGGAATTTGACCTTAATGCGAATTAATCCATCAGTTTGAAATTCCCAATCAAATATATAGTCATAGTTCCCTACTGTTGCTGCAAATCTAGCTACCAGTGTAACTTTTGGTCTTGATTCTCTGACCTGTTACAGAATTGAAACTCAAATTCAAGGAACATGATAACATTAACAAAAATATTAGCCGAACTTTTGCCTCTTAGTGCAATATATCAAGCACCTCGAAAGGCATTTCTGCGTGACGCCAGCCAATATCTCCAGCATAGCGTTCGAACAAGCAGATCATGTTGGGCTGAACATATGGCCGCCCATCAGCCGACACAAAAACTCCATCCATATACTGAGAGTGCCTAGGGCAGTCATTTAGTGGCACGAGTGACATTGCTGTTACTCCAAGACCAAACTCACCACCATCCATATATGACTTAAAGTACCAATTCTCATCTGGGTCCATGTAAGGCACAAATAATTCCGATGCAAACCCTTTATACATAACACTTCTTAGCTCCCCAGTCTCAGAGTCCCTAACCATGGCTCGTGAAATTATCATTCCAGCTCTCTGGTCAGCCTTCAGGTGGAAAACCCAGTTTGCCCATTTAACCATATGCCCATTTTCTATCCTAAAGCTGGGACCTTTAGGCTGTTCCATTGATATTGGGTTTATTGGCTCCATCTCCATCTCTTCTGACCGATCTTGTGCTATATATCTGTAATCTGTGTTGGTAGCTTTTGGTACTGGAATTCCTCTCCCTGTATCAGAAAATTTCACTACCTCTCTTCTATCAATGTCAACAGTCACAGTTAACCCTTCGAGCGGCCTCATGAAGTAATTTATTGTGCCTTGATTAGCATAACACTGTACCTTAATAACCCTTCTTCCTTCCTCATCAGGCCCAAACCAACCTGGTGAAGGTGTGACACAGTACAAATCGGATAAGCTCATGCCTCTAGCAGCAACAGATTGGTTAAGTTCCCAATAAGAAAATGCCACTTGGGTTGCAGCTGAAATATCTTCGGTTGAAAGCATAGGATAACCTGAAAAAGAGTCCATAATTTCATGGCCTGTGACTCTACCCAACTCCAAGTCAACGATGAGGGCATGAGATCGGCCATTTAGTAAAGCAATCGCAAATGCTTTTCTAGGAGGAAGAGGGTCACCTTCTTTCCATCCCAACACCAGGGATTTATCAGGTTCATCAAGTGATAAATAGTGAATAGTTGCATAAGCATACAAAATTGGTTCACAGATTGAAAGGATAGTACTGACCCTGTTAATTTCCTGTACAGTGAGTGGATCGAGTGGGTGGTGTGGGGTTTCACCCAAGTGATCAATGGAGTTCTTGGATTGGGTCCCTAAAACTGAACCCACCTTGCTTAAAATTCTGTTTTTGGAGGTGCACCATGGAATGTATTGGCTGCAACCCAACAACTCTGGTTTGCTTACAGGGTACTTGAAATATGCTAAAAGGATTAGAAGTATGAAGAGGATGAAGGTGAAATGAAAATATGAAGCAGTTCCCATAGTTGCTCTGCTTCGTTTCAGGAAGTGGAAGAAGATGATATTGACAAAACCCTTAGAACCACTCACCAAGTCACCATCAATAATTTATAGCCTGTTGCTTCCATGTTTGAGGAATCTTCATAAAAATCTCAAAAAATAAATGATGTATCCAAGTAATATGAAATAGCAATGTGATTTTCAAAACCCAGAAATAAAAATGTGATTTTTACAGCCAGTGTTTTCCTCTTCGATTAAAAAATCATTCATACAGCTCTTGAATTGAGACCAGATAGCAACTGTACCCATCTCCTTTGCTTTTATACAAAAAATGTGCACAGCCCATTGTTCAGCAGAGAAATAAGGGTAAACCCATATCTAACAAACAGCATAAGTAGGAGCTAACAAATAACAATTACAACAAACTCTTCCAATCCCATACGGGTGATCCATGAAATTATCAGTTATTAAGGAATCATCCAATTCCATATGTGTGATCCATGGCATCAACTTCTTGTATTTAATTCAATTTTAACCTTATACTGGCTCTAATTTGGAGAAAGTTCATAAAAATAAAGCATACTCATTTTCCTGCTTTCTTTTTGCTTCTCAAATCGTGATCTTAGAGTGAATTAGCTTGCATTTATCAAGTTAGCTGCAATTGTTTTCTAGATTGGGATTGAACAAAAAAAAAAAATCAGTTTAAAGGCAGTGAATTTTAATATAAATATGCAGTGCCGGAGCCACGTTAATTTAAGATTATGATTCCATTTGTTTTTATGGAATCCCAACTTTTTTTTCTGGTGTATCAAACATGTCATTACAGTTTGATCTTGTATTTACTTTTAGTGTTCGATTTATAAGCTAAGTACCAAATTCAGTATGTTGTGTTTCTTGTTTATTAATTTTTGTTTTGATGCAGCTCTTTCATTTATATTTGTTATCATCTGATTGTTAATATATCAATGTTTGAAAGAATATGAATACAGAATTAACTACACTTGCAATCATCGAATTTTTATTTTAATTGCGACACAGTCTAAAAATAAATTTTTTTAACCCAGAAATGTCTAAAGTTCTTGAGAAATTATACATTAAATTTATTTTTGATCGATTTTGACGAGTCACAATCCAAAAAAGTTAGGTGATGTAATGCCACAAACGCCATACTCTGTTAATTGTTGATGAAAACCCAACAAGCAATCACAAAAATCCTCTATTTTGTGGACATAAAGTACCTAACAAAGCTGAAAATCAATCACGTGCATCTTAGGTAAGACATGTTAAGGCACTTGTAATTGTCAATTTTTAAGGGCAAAGTAGATAAAAAATAAAATGCAAAATATAAATTAGATCAAAAACCGATTAAAAGACAATTACAAGAGATTGGTTATGCCTTGTATCTATATTTTATGGATACCTACACCTAAGTGGTGGTGGCGATAGGTAGGGATGTCAAAATGAGTCATAACAAGTGAACTCGACATGCAAAATACATAAAATTAGTAGTATAGTATTGAGTACATACAAATTCGTATTATAAATGGGTCAACATTTTTACGACACGACTTATGTCACGGGTTGACACGCAAATTCATTACAACCCATTTAATTTTTTCATTTCATATTGTATCGTGTCAATCCAACCCAGCTCCATTATATCACATATAAATTTATTAAAATATCAAAATTAATAGTATCATTTTATAAAAAAAAAATAATATTTAAATATAATTTTCACGTCGTATCGGTCGTGTTATATTGTTAAATGACCCAAAAAGGCATGTCATGTCAAATAACTCGAAAAAATATAATTGTGTCGCGCTTATGTCGAATTTTATGACCCAACTACAATACGAAAATTAAATACATTATATGTGTCATGTTCATGTAACCTTTTAATTTTTGTATCGTATTCGTGTCAATTTGATTAATAAATAGGTCGTGTTGACCATAATCATATCACCAGAGTAGGTTGACACGATATGAATACGATCTAACAACCCGTTTTAACACTCATAGCAACAAGTATGTCGAATAGCTATAGCCGGCAAATTATATTATAAACCATGGTCTATTCAAATGAACGGCAATTTTGGCATAATTTTTGGCTCAATTATATGGTTCCTTTCTTCTTCTTTTTTTCACGGTTTTTTTAATATTTTTTATTCATTATTCTCTATTTACTGTCGGTTTTTTTTTTCTATTTTTCATGTGCGATTTTTTTCAAATTTTTTTGTTGCACTAGGAGTGTTTTTTAATAAGATTCAATAAATTTATACCTATAAATTAAAATAAAAAAAAATATTCATTAAATTAAATATACAAAGAAATGAAATAGAATTTGTATTCAATAGATCCATATGCCGGTGTTTTTGAAGAGGATACAATAGATTTATCTGATTGGCAACATGAGAGGAATTTTCCGACTCCTACATCCTTCTTTGTTGCGTTGAAATGCAGCTTCAACAGATATCCATGGGTTATTTGTGGTGGTTACGAGTGAAGGTATATGCACTTATATGTGTTTTTCTCTAGTGTTAATCCTAAATTCCTTTATAATGGATCCACAAGTATGCATTGCTGATAATATATTTAACTTTGTAGCTTCAAACAATGGTGAAGTGTATCTGGTGCTAAGGTTAGAATATACATCAAGTATATATATGTAACATACTAACATTTCTGTCTGCATTTGGGTTGAAAAGTCTAAATACAATTTTCTTATGTCATAAAATGAATGGGTTTTTTGCATTTTTCTTTTTTAATCCAAATCGCCTCATAGATTTGATGGATTTATCCTCGTATCAACTTCCACTTGCAGTATAAAACGCTTATAAGAGCTTTTCACTTACAGATATGGATCCATTAGATTGATGCGAAAGGTGACACTTTAGTTGGTTTCAGGACAATAAGGATAGCTTCACTTCAAGGGGAAAGGAGTGCAGTATCTCCTCCTTGTGCAACAAAAGTTTAAGCTAGCTGTCTAGCTACTTTTCCAAAAAGCCTTTTTTTGGGGATTCGATGAATCTCTAGAAAGAGCACTCCAACGCTGCTAACTCTCTTACTTAAATAATTGGGTATGAAACCTGGCCATTAAATAGTAGTTCTCTTGATTTATCTCGCAATATCATTGATTATCAATTAATGGGTAAATGTATAATGAGAGAGCCTACCTGATTGATGGAAAAATTTTTATACCCTGGAACTTGTGGTAGGGGATTTCACCTAAAAGCAATTTTTGGTAGGCAGCTCAGAGAGAGGAGATATTGGATAAACAACTTCATAGTTTAATTGAGCAAGTAGCAGCAAAACAGGTTTATTTTACAGCTTCTTATGGATTTAAATTCTTGTTTTTATATCTATGTTTTACGTATATGTGTCTTTGAAGTACAATATACAATGTTTTACAAAGATGCCCTTCTTGTTAATAGGCAAAAGCAGAAGGCCTGATCAGTGAAATCCATTTGAAAGAGATTGAGCTAGAAAGATTAATTGGATTATGGAGGCGGCTTGAAAGCAGCAATATGGAGGCCCGGAATCGTTTTGGAAGAAGCAAGTCCGACAAGGAATCCCTTTTCTCTTTGGTGTACATTCTGAGAAGCTTCCATTTTGCACTCATAATCAACAGAACAACGCAGAGGCTTATGTTACTGATATCTGCTTTCGTTCTCTACATTTTGTTGTTGCACTTCTTGGTCTTCATCAAGATCTCATTTTGACTAACATTGACACATTCTATTTGTTGTCTTCAAAAAGATCCACTATTCGAATAACATTTTTATTGCCTGCTGAACTTAACTCCACTCTTCCTATTGTATGGGACTTATAGTTGACATGTTTGCACATAAATATAATTTCTCTGCTGTATTGCTGTTGAATGATATAATGGTTTGATTTTTTGATATGTTCATACCTTTTACCATGCCCTTACCAGGCTATTATCTATTAGATGAAATGTATAGGAATTATATGATAAATTTTTTTGGTGATACATTTGGAGCTACTTATATAACTAAACTAAGAAATTATAATGAGGAAAACTGAAAATTGAAGGATTTTTTTTTTCTTGCTTTCTTTCTAATCTTATGCTTTTTCAAGACAGAAAATGACTAGAAGCAGAACAAGGAAAGTTTATATATACTAGTAGGTTTGAATTGATTGCTGTACCTTCTAATTAGTTTATTTGCATGAATAAAGTTCACTTTTATGTAATGAAAATTATTTTCCTAAACCTTGTCTATAAATTGATTTGCTGTTAATGAGAATTTTGACTTGATAAATTTGGCATTTCAATTACTGTATATAACAAGGAAACCAGCTTTCAACACATCTGCCTCCATTTTTTCGGGCCAAAAAGAGAGGACAATTCTTGTTGCCACCCACCAACTACATGACATTCAAATCTAGGAAATTTCAATCAACTTTAGTGTGGAATTTGAATACCTCAGTCTGTTGTTTACCATTTGTGGCTGACCAAGTTTGACAGGTTAGAAACAGGACATTACAAATAATATTGCTACTAATACATAGAAGTTTTGGAGAAAAAATTCCACACAAATAATATCCACCAAGATTTTTCTTGAAATGTCGTTCCAAATAAGAGTTAAACAAAAGATGGTGGGATTAAATAGTTCTCATAATTTTAAGGGAAAATTATTGTTTATCCCTTGTAGTTTAACATAATACACTAGTATCTCTTTGACATTTGAATATTATACTATTTGCCCATCTATTTTATTTATATAATTATTTGTTAAATTTTAAAATATTTACCGTTAGTAAAAAAAAAATTATTCTCTTTTACTCAAGAGGATACTAGTACAATATATCAAATTTTAGGGAGTACTAGTACAATAAATTAAATTTATAGGAAGTACTAGTACAATATATTAAAACTTCAAATGGTAAATAGTATAATTTTAAATCTTAGTAATACTAGTGTATTATATCAAACAACAAGAGACAAATTATATAATTTTCAAACTTTAAAAGTATTAGTTTATTATGTCAGTAATTTTTCCTAATTTTAATGTAAGAAGGTGTGAATTATGTGAATAAAAGAATGGAATGAGCTAGATAAGGAAGAATTGTGTCAAAGACCGGCATTGCATGTTTCTTTCCTTGGTGCTTAATTCTCATGATGGGATTATACAAGTGAATTTGGTGAATGTCTGGGATTTCATCAATTAAAAAAGAAATAAATGAGAAAACCTAACTTAAATTACAAAACAAGATACCATATTTAGGTTCTTTGAGGAATGCATTGCCTTCTTTGCAAGTTTCTGTTTTATTCTCAATTTCACTTCTCACCTTTCTTACTACTATTTCAACCTAAATTCATTGTATTCAATTCCCTCATCACCCGCTTCTACTCCTTTCTAACACCACCTCCTTAGTATATATATTCAAGACTTCACTGTGGATGCTTTTTTTTTTTTAAGTTTAGTGAGCCGTATGCTATATAATAAGGAATAACTATTCATTTTAAAGATGTAAAACTTCCATAAATATTGATGATTGGCTTTCCATTTGGTTATAATGTAAATTTTTTTTTTTTTGGGAGAGTTTAAATTAATAAATCATTGATTTGATATCATTTATAAATAATTGCTTATCAATGATAACATAATCAAAAAGATTTGTTCATGCATGAAAATTAATTAAATGACTTTCAAAGTAGTCCATGCACTGATATTTAATGACTTCAATACACTAAATATAGAGTTAATTACATATGCACTATTTAATATTATGAATTTTGCAGATAACTTTTATTTATTTATTTTATTATTATTATTATTATTATTATTATTATTACAAAATACTCCATATAAATTAAAATCATGAATTCTATAAATCATATTAATCTAAAATTAATTTAGAAATGGTCCATTTGGAATTATGATGGAGAAAAGTACTTTTGAAAAAAAAAATTATCTATATTTTTTCGAATTTTACAAACTGTTTTTCAAAAAACAAATAAACAGTTGTTTTTCTAAAAATTATATTTGAAAGAAGCCGTTTATAAAAAAAATAAAAAATAGTTAATTAATTTTTTTTTAAAAATCAGCAATTTCAAACATCCTAAAGTAATTCAAAATATAAAAAGATTAGAAATTGGGGAAAAAATAAAAATTGAATAACCATTCATGTCAACCAATAATCAAATTTGGGTCAAAATGCTTAAATTTTTTTTTGCAAATTTCCAACCTTTCCTTTTCCCTCAAAATCTTTGCCTTATAAAGGTCACCCCTTGGACAAAGACCCAATTCAACACAAACGAAACCTCTGCGTCACCGGACCACTGTCTCAACCGCCCACTCCGCCACCGCATTTCCCTTAAACGGGGCAATCCAAGCTCCAAAGTGGTGGCTTTTCATGATTTTTCCACCCAAAAACATGTCTTCGCTCCTTGATACTACCCCGCCTTCGACACCAGGCAAGTTCAAACCGGACAAATCCTCACTATATCTGCACCCACACCACCGTTCTCTCCGCTTGCATTCCTCTCTCTCTAAACTCGTTTTCTATTCCTTTCTTTTCCTCATTCTCTTCCTCTTCTTTTTCCTCCTCTCCCCTCCCTCTCCCCACCCTCGCCGCCACCACCACAGTGATTTCTCCGGCACCAACGATCCTCTCTGGGACAAGAAGGTAGTCAAATCCGCGAGAACCAAGTCACGAGCTGGCCTCACCGTTTTGGTCACTGGTGCTGCTGGGTTTGTGGGTACTCATGTCTCTGTGGCGCTGAAACGCCGGGGCGATGGCGTGCTTGGGCTCGACAATTTCAATCACTATTATGATACCAGTCTCAAAAGAGCCCGGCAAAAGGTACTTGAGCGATGTGGGGTTTTTGTAGTGGAAGGAGATATCAATGATTTGCCATTGTTGAAGAAGCTTTTCGACGCGGTGCTCTTTACCCATGTAATGCACCTTGCTGCTCAAGCTGGAGTTCGCTATGCGATGCAGAATCCCAAGTCTTATATTAATAGCAATATTGCTGGGTTTGTTAATTTGCTTGAGATATGTAAATCGGCCAGCGCACAACCTGCAGTGGTGTGGGCGTCTTCTAGTTCGGTTTATGGTCTTAATAAGAAGGTACCCTTTTCGGAGAATCACAGGACTGATCAGCCTGCGAGTTTATATGCAGCAACCAAGAAGGCAGGAGAGGAAATCGCCCACACTTATAATCATATTTATGGTATTTCCATTACTGGGTTGCGTTTCTTTACCGTTTATGGTCCGTGGGGAAGGCCAGATATGGCTTATTTCCTCTTTACCAAGGATATTTTGAGGGGGAAAGGGATTGGTATTTACGAAACAGCTGATCGAAGGAGTGTTGCGAGGGATTTCACATACATTGATGACATTGTGAAGGGTTGTTTGGCGGCTTTGGATACGGCGAAGAAGAGCACCGGCAGTGGAGGGAAGAAGAGGGGTCCGGCACAATACAGGATCTTCAATTTGGGGAATACATCACCGGTCCCTGTTAGTAAACTTGTTGGACTACTGGAAAGAATTTTGAAGGTTAAGGCTAAAAAAAAGGTGATGCCTTTGCCAAGAAATGGAGATGTAGAGTTTACACATGCCAATATTAGTTTGGCGCAGAGAGAGCTTGGATATAAGCCTACTACTGATTTAGAAACCGGGCTGAAGAAGTTAGTGAGATGGTACCTCAGTTACTATTCGGGGTCCAAGAAGAAGAATTCCCGGTGAATTTCATTTCGACCTATATATGTTTGCACATACTTTGAAATCTTTGTTCATTTGTTATGACTTTAGGAGATTACTTGTCCTGCAATGTGCTTGCTGTTTTATGAGCATGTTCTTCGCAGGGCATATCTATTAATCAAAAGAGCTGTTTATTTATTTTTATTTCTCCCCACATTTGCTTCATTCTTTTAGGACGTCAATTATATTTTTGACAATGTAAAATTGTGAAGCAATCCCAATAATTATTTTTGAGTTTGAATTGATTTTACATGCTTGTGTTCAAATTCTACTTCATTGCGAAGACCTTAGATTTTAGGACGTCAATTATATTTTTGGCAATGTAAAATTGTGAAGCAATCCCAATAATTATTTTTGAGTTTGAATTGATTTTACATGCTTGTGTTCAAACTCTACTTCATTGCGAAGACCTTAGAAGTAAATGGTGCTTCTTGCATAGATTTTCTTCACACAGTTATGCCTAAACTCTGATCATATGTTTGGGGTCACAATGTAGTAAATTTGATTTGGCAGGAGCTTGAAATCATCTAAGATCAGTAAATGTTATACGCTTATCGGGCTGGTTTACTTTGGTCCTTTTTTTTTTTTTTTATAAACTTGTGGTATGGGAAACGTACTATGATTTTTAGCCTTTTATTTGCCATTTGTAGGTTGTAATGTTGATTTAGGATGCTGAAACTTGGAAGAAAATGAATATTGATGTTAAATTCTAATAAACCATTGGCGGCTCACATGGGCGGACCCATGCATTGTTGAGGCGCAAATTATATTGTATATGTGGTCTACAGAATATTATTGACTAAACACATGTAAGAAAAGTAATAAAAATATGGTGGTAATTTTATAAATAAAATAAACTTATACAAATTCGTTTATTGATATGGGTTTATTAGTTATCAGAAAAATGTTCATTACTTTATTGATAAAAGTTCGTTTTATTTTAAAACAAAATCAATAGTTATTTTGTATTTTTTTATCCGTTTTCATATATAAGTTGTTTCGATTTATTATTTTTCCGATGCATTTTGTCTCGATTTTTTGTTACATTTTGAGTTTATTTGAAGATGATTCAATGAATTTATACCTATAAATCAAAACACAAAAAATATTCATTAAATTAAGTACATAAAAAATAAAATGAACTTATATTAATATAAGAAATGAACATTTATTAATAAACTAATGAATATTTTTCAATAAACTAATGAACTTTTAGTTCATTTATTATGAACTTTTTCAGTTTATTCATAATGAACTTTTTCATTAAATTAATGAATCTTTACTTTATTTGTAATGAATTTTTTTTTAATGAACTAATGAACCTTTTTCAAAAAACTAATGAATATCTAGTCATTCGTAATAAATTTTTTCAGTTTATTCATAATAAACCTTCACAATAAACTAATGAAATATTACTTTATTTGTAATGAATTTTTTTTAATGATCTAATAACTATTTTCCAATAAACTAATGAACCTTTAATTTATTCGTAATGAATATTTTTTTCAGTTTATTTGTAATAAACATTCTCAATAAATTAAGAGACTTTTACTTTATTTGTAATGAACATTTTTTAATAAACTAATAAACATTTTTTAATAAACTAGTGAACCTTTATTTAATGACAGATGATGAATATTTACAAAAATGACATCGTGTGATTAATATCTGTATAAATTTAATTTATTTACAAAATTATCACTACTTCTTACACGTATAATGAACTTGGTTCATAATATTACATGAATCAGGATATAGCATATAACAATGGGATCAACCGAAATATATATATATATTAATACCCTCCCTTTTTTTCTTTGTTTTTGCCAACTTCCATTTTCTTTATAGATGCAAGCAAACTTTCACCGATTACTTGTTCATCAATAGTTAAATATATGTTATTATATTGAATAAAAAAATTTTATTATAATTTTGAAAATTTTTGTGTAGATCAGATTTACCACATCATACGTAAACTAATTCAATTATACAATGACATGTATACATAGTCTTCATATCAACCAACAAGAATAAAACAATTAAATACATATTATTATTTAATTAGATTGCTCTATAGATAATGTGGTAGACCCGGTGTGCCTAAGAATTTCTCTTTAATTCCAATTCTCAATCCATACCCATGTTAGAAAAATTCTTTCAACCAATAATCTTATAAAGCCAACATAATTTTCAACATCCTTAAATAATAATTAAAAAAATGATCAAATAAAACGTTTGATTCCTTACATTGAAAATAATATTTTTTATTAATTATGATAAAATTGTTATATAATATTACCAAAATATGAAAATTCGACATAAATAATTGTAATTAATGACCGCATGATACTAAAGTTTATTATTAAAATATTTATATTTTATTATTTAATTTTGATCCCACTAAAAAAAATTGGCTAGGTCCGCCCTAGCGGCTCATTTCTAGCTTTAGGTTTCGCTTTGCCATTTTTCTTAAGAGAAATTCTTAGGTAGAGTCTATCTACTATGTCATCCATAAACTATTTCATTCATTAAATGACATGTATGTATATTGTATTTACTTCAATCAATAAAAATAAAACAATTAAATATATATCAATAAGTGATTGAGTTAATTAATGGATGATATAGCCAACATAATCCATCTAAGAATTTTTCTTTCCTTGGCCATATTAAGGCAACGACTGCTGATAATATTCTCTGTCGGGAAACCATGTTGCGAAGGCAAGGTTTGTCAAATGCCTTTAGCTTTATCATATGCCAAGGGCAAGGTGTTTTTATTATTGGTGACAACAGCTCACTTTCTTCTTTGAGACTAGGGGTGGGTGTTTTTGCAATTCAGGTATTAGAAATTAGTGAGCAATTAGGTACTTTCCATTTTGAACAGTAGCAGCAAAAATACTGGTTAAGTAAGATATCAAAATGTACCAAAGCTTGTCCAAGTTGAGTACGCTCAAGCATTCTGCTGAACTTGATCAGTTTGGGAATAAGCTTTTTGTTGGATTCTTTGGTCTGTTAGAGCATTAATAATGTAACTTTCATATGATTTCTCTATGACATCTTTGAAGTTCATTATCAGGTTTGCTTTGGATCTTGTTATCGACTGGATAGAAGATAATCTGTTACAGATATGGTTACCCCTTTTCATATTTGTAAATTCGTTGCAAGTTACAGACCTATACAGTGTGTGTGTGTGTGTGTTCATGAAGCCATGGTGGCAAAACTGTCTCGAATATATGGAAAAATATGACTAGTAGCATGAATACTAGTTTCACCACTGCTGTCGATTATAGATAACAGATTTTACAGGATCTTCTCTCTAAGAATTAACTGCATCCAAAAAGTTGGCCTCTTTTGTCTTGATGAAAGAAGGATGACAAATGTCTTTTCCTCTTTCATATGTTCAAGAGCAACTCTTGCTCATGTACACAGACATTCATAAGAGTAGCATGTTTTGGAGCGATTGTTTCACTTAGCATCCACATTAATTAGCGTTGTTAATCAATTGCTGTTATCTTGTGAGAAGAATATGGTGGCTACTGTCTAGTGACTGACCAGTTCGATCTGCGAGACTGAAGAAAGACTAAAAATATAATTTGCTAGGCTGGGAAATGATCAAGACCAGTTTCAAGACAGAAAGTTACTCTCTTTGAAGTAGTTCATCAGTTTCCTATCAATTTCAAATTTCCAGGAAAGGACATAAATGCTTAGCTGTTGATAGTGGCTCTCAATTCCTATCCATTAGCCGTAGAAGAAGATGGCTCTGCAGCGGGCTCTAGTTTGAAAATCTCCGACTACCCGTATTGAGGTAGAGCATTTACGAACTCAAGCATGGAAGGCCCCTTCATCTGGCTTCCTGCAATAAGGTATCAGCATCCATGAAATATAACACATCCGGCTCAGTTCAAACTCTAAACATGGCATGTTCACTTTTTAGAATTGATGACATTTTCTTAATGAATGTTTTTATCAACCTTATTAAAAATCCTATAGAAATTTCCAAATATAACCACCCAACAAATAAAATTTTATCGACACAAGTTATACAACTGCTACTATGCATGACCTCCAACTGTCATTAGCATGAACTTCAAGTAAACTCAGGATCAGAATTAAGCTCCCCCCAAGCACCTGCAGCTTCCTGTTCCATATAATCAGCCTCTTATTCGTCATTGCTACCACTGAAATTGTAACGTCCAGTTATTTAGGCTCTGATCCATACGTGACCATAATCGGACACGTTGATCCGGTCGGAGTCTAAATTTGTACCCATAGAAAAATAATAAATTATGAGAGAAAATAAGTAGAGATATTAATAATATAGAATTAAAATATGGGTGGAAGAATTAGGAAAAAAAAAAAGAATTAGCCTACGGACAAAATCGGTATTACCGAAATTGTCGGGAAAAATGTGTAAAAAATAGAAAATTTGTGGCACAAGAGGAATTTGTCATAATTAAAAATTAATTAAAGTAATGAACCAATAGGAAGAAGGATTAAGTTAATCTATGGGATCCACAAAGCACTACCTAGTATAAAAGTCAAAATTGTGTAGAAATTTCACCATTTCTCCAAATTGTCTTCTTCTCTCCACTTTTTTTCTTCCATTGCCGACCACCCCACCTCCCTTAACCCTCCATTTTTACTTCCATCAAACTTCTAAAAGAATTAAAGAGAGAGAAAACAAGAAATTAGGGAGTTTCCACTAGAAAGGGGGAAAGAAAGAAGAACAAAAGAGAAAAAGGAAGAAAATTGGAAGAGAATTTTAGCTACTTTTGAGGATCTTCGAGGTGAGTTTGTTCTTTTTAAATTCAACATTTTTCCATTTATTTGAAACCCTTGTAGTTAATTGTTGTGATTAGAATTGGTAGATTAAGATTTGTGTAGATGTTGTGTAACTTGTGTTGAGCAATGTTGCTTTGTATAGAAAGTGATTGAATTGAGACTGGGTTGATGTAAATGATAATTTTATTGTTTGAAAACTAAAGGAATAAGACTTATGAAGATATGTATGAGCTGCCTAATGAAGGGGAAGTTAAGATGAAGATGTTTAGAAGTGTCTCATGGTGATTATGTGACTTGTGGATGATGGTTGTTAAGAAAAAAATGCAAGGTATGTTGGGGTTGATTTGTTTGTGTTAAATAGAAGGAATGACTTTTGATTAAAATGAACATAAATAAGGTAATAAAAGAAGGAAATAAAGATATAGAAAGTGCTAGAAAAATATTAGGAGCATTAGGTATTATTTATGCATAAACATTGGGTATATGTTTGGCATTGAATGAAATCTTATTTGTTTTATAAAGGCCAAACAAGTAGTTATTAAAAGGTAAACAAAGGCAAAGAAAATGTCACCTAATAAAAGAAGAAAAGAATGAAAAAAGAGAAGGATTGAGGCTGCTTAGGTATATGTTTCTTTGATAAAAATCTTGTATACTTTAATATATATGCAATATTGTGTATAATATGTGTTGATGCTTGTGGATTGCAATGTAGTATATTAAATTGTTGATCATTTTATTTTGTGGTATAATGGTATGAAATATTAAGTTTTATGAATGTATTTATGATCTAGAAATTTTGGGCATAAGCATTATTATAGAAGATCATGAAATTAATTAATTTGTAATGAGTCCAATAGATACTTTGTTATACATTCACTATAATAAACTTGACTAATTTGAACATAACTTAGGTTGTGGAAATTAGATTGACATGAAACCAATTGGAAATTAAAGTTAACATATAGTATTAAAAATGTTATGAAAAATATAATTTGTAATTTGAATTGTAACTTTGTCAAAAATCAACTGCAAAATCTTGAATATTGATGAATCAAGAAAAATACTGAAGAGATTTTGAATGAACATTATACAGTAATTTAGCCATAACTTTTGATAAAAAAAATTGGATTCATTTGATTCTTTTTACAAATTGAAACTAAGACAATAAACTGACCGTTTATAGAAGATTACAAAATTAGAATCAAATCGTAAATTGGCCAAAATAAGGCCCAGGGCTGAAATCTGCCATGAAAATGAAACTTGCATTTTTGTATTTCTCATGTGACATGAAGTGTATCGGGTTGAATTACGGAAAAAAAAATTTATTCTATTGTTACATATGAGTCATATAACATATTATTATGTGATATTTGAAATTTAATAGTCAATAAATAAAAATATTTGTGAATAGTAGCAAAAAGAGTTAATAATGCAATAATAAAAGAAGTGATAACTATAATGTCAAAACTCTAATGCATCTAATCTAGAACTAAAATAGTAGATAGTTGGCATGCCAATTAAGAGAAATATATATATATATATATATGCGAGTGACATATATATTAATTTATTAAAAAATATTCATTAATTCATTAAAAAAGTTTATTACAAATAAAGTAAATATTTTATTAGTTTAATAAGAAAGTTCATTACAAATAAACTGAAAAAGTTTATTACGAAATGAACTAAAAGATCATTAGTTTATTGAAAAATGTTCATTTTTAATATTAATACAAGTTCATTTTATTTTTATATGTATCTAATTTAATAGATATTTTTTTTATTTTCATTTGTAGGTATGAATTCATTGAATTCTCTTAAAAAAATACAAAATAATTATTGATTTTATTTTAAAATAAAATGAACATTTTTCAATAAACTAATGAATATTTTACTAATAAACTAATGAACCTATATCAATAAATGAATTTATGTAAATTTATTTTATTTACAAAATTATCATCATAACTCTCACACGTATTTGATTCATATTGCAATATGAACCCTGGTTCAGGATATAATTTGCGTCTTCACCTGATTAGCCAATATACAAATTTTGGCCCAAATCTTCAATGGTCCAGGCAAGCAAAGAGAGATTATTATATCATAGATCCTAGTCTATATAGCATTATGGATTAAGAGTTCATCGTATATACAAAAAATTGTAGCAATTTTATAATTAAAATAAATTTACACGGCTATCACATGGTAGTATTTTTATAAATATTCATTAGTCTTCGTATGTATATTCATTAATTTATTGAAAAATGTTTATTTATTATAAAACTATGGGATCATTACAATTAAAATAAAGATCTATTAGTTTATTTATAAATGTTCATTTTTTATAAATTATATGTTCATTGTTAGTAAATTATAGATTTATTAGCAATAAAATAAAATTTCATTAGCAATAAAGTAAAAATTCACTATTTTATTGAAATATGTTCATTTGTTATAAAACTATAGATTTATTAGAAATAAAATAAAATTTAATTAGTTTATTAATAAAAATTCATTTTATTTTTTTTATTTAATTTAATGGATATTATATTATTTTTTATTTGACTTGTAAATATGAATTTATTAAATTTTCTTAATATATATATATATATATTATATTTAATTTAATGGATATTATTTTATTTTATTATTTTATAATCGATAATATAATTTATACCTAATGAACTTATAAAAATAAATTTTTATTTTATTTCTAATAAATTTTTCATAACAAATTAATAAAAATTTATTATGGATTATAAATATTTATAAAATTATTTAAATTTATTTTTATTTATAAAACTGAAATCTCATGTATAATGGATTCTTGGTCATAGTGCTATGTGACCAGGGGCAAAGTGCCAAAAAGATAAATTTTGATAAAAATTTTACGAAGGTATTAATATATTTTTTTCAGTGGAATGAAAATTGACAACGTTGACTAGCAGTTGAAAGGCCTCACAGCCTGGCAGTTTAACCGTTACGATGAAGCCACGTGTCATTTTCATCCACCGATCAACCCTCCATTATATAGTATAAACAGAATTGAAAAATTAAAGCCAGCAGCCTAATTGCTTTCACCATCAAGAATTAGCAAAATAATTATTGGGAGAGAGAAATCGAATTAAGTTTTGGGAGGATTAGTGTTTGATATTATCAAATCGCATATCATTTCTTTCATGTTTCAAAGCCGCAATCAGCAATGAAAGGCGTCTCCTCGGCGCCCGGTGATTATGTTTACTTCAAGTCTCAAGTTCCTCTCCACAAGATCCCCGTAAATTTGTCTTTTTTTTTTTTCAATTTTGAATATGAATTTGATCATGGTTCTCCTTTTTTTTTTTTGTTACTGTGTGCACTATTCTCTCTGAATTATCTGCTTTGGGTTTCGATGGTTTCTCACAATTTCAAAAATATGTATTGAATTGATCCAGCGTGCTCAATTCTAGCTTGATCACGGATTCTGGTTGTTAATTTACTCTGTTTACTGGGTATACTTCTGCTATAGTCATCAAGTAGTATTGAGTCTATGGAAAATTTGGACTTTTATGTATGCATGTTATCTTTAGGATTGGGTTCAAATATGTAACAGTTGAGGTTCTACAGATTGATATTGATTTTATATGTTAGTTGATAATTTTTACTTCTATTGAGTATCCATATAGGATTCGAAATCTCTACTTTTCCATTTGGGTTGCGATTATAACCTTAGAGACTATGTTCAACGTCACTTATCTGGTTGCGAATTCAGGAAGAATTTGATTTTGTTTTTCTGAATGAATATTTTGTAATGCGTCCGAACTTGTATTTCACAGCTTCTATTTACCCTGTTCTGCTTTTATTGTAGATTGGCACGAAGCAATGGCGCTATTATGATTTTGGGCCAAAGGTGGTTCCACCACTTATTTGCCTTCCTGGAATAGCAGGGACAGCAGATGTTCACTACAAACAAATCATGTCATTGTCCATGAAGGTATTTGCTTGAATATTGGAGCTAGCTGAAACAAATGGACATGTCTATCCATTTCTTTTCTTTATTCTTTTTTGCTTTCTTTTGTAAGGTAATTTGTTTAGAATTCAGCAATTTGATTTTTTTAAAATACTTCGTATAATAGTTAATTATTTATAGGTTTTTTGTGCATTCTCTCTAGTCATTTTGATTATACTATTCTTGTGTAGCCTCACTTTTTAATTATTAGTTTTCATTTCTATTGCAACTTTGCAACTTCTCAGGGTTACCGAGTGATTTCGATTGATATTCCACGTGTATGGAATCATCATGAGTGGATCCAGGCATTTGAAAAATTTCTGGATGTCATTGATGTTCATCATGTAAGACCTTTATTAGCATATTGTTCTATATCTTTACTAATGTGTTATGTTGATATATCACATTGAATTTGTGATGTGCATTTGTAATGTGTCAAATGCTTTTTTGTCTTGATACGCCTTTTTTCGCTTTTTTAATTTCAATTTGTTTATCTGCTTTAGAAACTCTCTTTGGTTTTTATATGCTGGTGTTTTCTAGATATTACCAGGATCAATCCCTTCAAAGCCAGCATCTTCTTTCTTTCTATTTTTTCTAGCTGGTTCAGTGGTTTATTGCATTAATAGTCTTTTAGCCATATATAAGCTGTTAAGCTAGTAAGATTTTGTATGTGAGAAATCAATTATGATGAGAATCATGAGAGAGCAGGATATGGTGAATAAGAGGTTTGCAGGATTATAATTGTTTTGATCATTATAATGGTACCATTTCAGTGTTTAGTTGCTTATGTCAATATGTTTCAACGGGATTTGCATTTTGTGTGAACATCTAATATTGTTTCTTTTTTTTTATTATTTCTTTCTGCAAAAGTAGCTGTGTTTAATGATTTCGCACTAAAGTGCAATGGTTGCAGTGCATCGTGCTGCATCATTCCAATATTATACTTTTGGCCGATTTTTGAACTGTGGATCATAAATATCCTCCTGAGTGAACATAATTGTAGTGTACATTTCTTAAACTGAATGTAATTTGATAAATTATCTATTTGAATGTATCAGATACAATTTTCGTCCTTTTTATGGTAGTTTTTTCACTGAGATTGAGTGGATTGATCAATATATATTTAACAGATACATCTTTATGGCACATCGCTTGGAGGCTTCTTAGCACAAGTTTTTGCACAGCATCGTCCAAGAAGAGTGAAATCATTGATACTGTCAAATACGTTTTTAGATACAAGCAGTTTTGCAGCTGCAATGCCATGGGCTCCTGTGTATGTGGTGATCATAATTCCCATCTTTATTATTTTATTTGCCTGTTATTAGTGGAATCATCAACTGGTATTATTTGCATCAGTCAAATTTCATTTCTTCATGTTATAGGAAATCTTATGTGAAGTTTTGGTCATTGTGCACAATGACAAGGGAATTATAAAATCTTGTTCAAATAAATCACATAGCAGAATTAGTTCTATTTTATTATTCAAATGCTGCATGCTTATTCTTTACAGAATTTGCACATTGTATGTTTTGAGTTCATTAAGTATTCTGTCATATGTATTCCATCTTTCTGTGCAAGTGAAGGAGCTTCTACCTGGTGGAAGATGGAGGGTAGATCAAGAATCTCAATCACATTTACATAAGGAAAAGGCAAAAAAGGAAAAAAGAAACATACTGATACTGAACAAGAATGCTGTGGTAGTCTGGTAGATGAACAATACAGAGAATGATATTGGAAGGAAGCAAACATTTCTTATAAGATAAGGTTATAGAGATGACTCTAATTGAGGAAATTGGAGAAGAAGTGTTTAAGATTATTTGACAATATGGAATATAGGTGTTAGATGTGCAAGTAAGAAAACACATTCAATTAGAAAAGAGAAAATGGAGAATGAAATGAATTGAAATAATATATAAAGTTTTAAGTTCTGAATGTCACAAGGAAAATACGGCTGTAGGAATATATAACTGAATTGAAGTAGTCTAAGGCTTAAATTTGGTGCAATTGAGTAGAGGATGAATGTTAGGCTAGTATAAACATACTCGACTAATATTGCTTCATTGCTGTTACTGAGTGCATGCAATAAACCTAAGGCCAATGGTTATTGTGTACAACAGCCTACTAACTACCAATTGTCCCCTCCATGCTAACTACTATTATATGCCATTAAGAAAATAAAAAGAAATGCAAACTGACTTGGGGGAAGAGGATTAGGTAGTTGAGTTTTTCTTTTTCCTTTGGTAATCTTATTTAATACTATCTGTCCCAAAAAGATAGGCTCTCTATGTTCACTCATTTAATAGGGCATATCAGAGAATTAACATATCACCAATATTTTAAAAAAGGAAAGTGGGCTATAATTAGGGAGCGAAGGAATAGGACAGCGAGTCTATCTTTTTGGGACAGAGGGAATATCATGATATATGCTTTGATAGAACATTTTAGTTTCAGCTATTATTTGGTTGTGCTCTGATTTTATGTCTTAGCCATTATCTTTACCTGATGTGATTTGTTTAACTTATGTGAATGCATAATCTTGTCGACACATTCCATATTTTCCATACAGTGTTAGTTGGACCCCTTCGTTTTTGCTGAAGAGATATGTATTAACTGGAATTCGTGATGGTCTTCATGAACCATTTATTGCAGATTCCGTCGACTTTGTTGTTTCCCAGGTAGGCTTCAACATAATTCTGTAGACATAACTGAAAATCCCATTATCCATTATCACTACTTTTACAATGTCTTGAAGAACTCTTGTTTGATGCATTTAACATTTCATGAACTTTACATTATATTCTAATTCCCTTTTGAACATGTAATTCTAAAATCATTGCCTCCATCCTTTTTTTATTCTTTTTCCTTTTTTCTTTCCTTTTGGTTTCTGTTTGTCCTCAGCAATCATTTGAGGTGATTAAACTTTGCCTTGTGATCAGTATTTCTGGCCTTTCACCATGCAAAATCCCTGTTGTTTTTGGATTTTCTCTTTATTTTTTGAATACTAGGCATTGTTTTAGTGAAAAGCTGCTCTAAATGTTCATGATAGCGTACAAGAGTACAGTTATACGTGGTTTTTCAACTGGAACTTTGTGATAAGATTTGCAAAATGCCCTATAGCATTTCTTTTTCGGTTATTTTGGAAGCTTTTTCTGGAACGTGCTCAGCTTTTTGGAAGCTTTTTTCTGGAACATGCCCTATAGCATTATATTCCCTTTCATCGTGACACTTGCACTGTCTTTTGTTGAGGAAATCGTTGAGGTGTTTTACAATTTGTTTATTCTTCGCTATAAATGCTACTTTCTTCCAGGGTAGTGTGTATTTTTAGTCATTTCTATTTCTTTTTTTTATATTACTTTTTATTTTTTTTTCAAGATTGTAGATACACCCAATCTTCAATGTGAGTTTAGACATCCTCATAACTGCAACATGGGAAATTTAAAATAAAATTAAAAAAATAAAAAATAAAAAGAACTCGGAACTCAGTCCTTTAACTTCGGGACTTGATTACTGATTCAGGTTGAAACTCTCTCAAGAGAAGACTTGGCCTCCAGGTTGACTTTGAATGTTAATGCTGCTTCAGTTGGATCTCTTCTACTTCCAGATTCATATATCACAATAATGGATGTAAGTATCTAAAGCTTCTCTCTATGCACGCATTTGGATTATTCTTTCACCATCATGCTTTAGAGTCAGTTGATATTGGTTTGGTATAATTAGAAAATCCAAGGCATTTTCAATTGAAGAAAGAGAGAGTCAACTTTTATTGTTTCTTTCAAGCAAGAAGACAAAATTCCATCTAAAATATGTCCGAATTTGGTTTTATTGCCTTATCTTGATTACTACTTGCAATGCTACTAGATACGTGACAAGAAAATTGCTCATAACTCTGTTGGTCTTGTGACATGGGTGCTGCTTCTTTCTTGAAGACAAACGATTATTGTGCAATTCCTCAACAACTCAAAGATCAATTGAGTGAAAGATATCCTGAAGCAAGGCGGGCTTACCTGAAGACTGGAGGTGACTTCCCATTTCTTTCTCGCCCAGATGAAGTAAACTTGCATCTTCAGGTTAATTGAAATCACATTTACTTGTATATATTGTTCGATATCTGCCTGCCTGTATATGCTGTTTCATCGATTGGATAACTGCAACATGCAGTTACACCTGCGGCGAGTTGGCATTGAAGCTCGACCAGACTTGGTCCATGGCATCCCAAAAGATGGCACTGGCGGGAGTTACAGCAAAAGGGAGGACAAAAAGGAAGATCCAGATGACCAACCTGAAGATGGAGGAAGCTCCGAAAGCCCAACTGGTGAAGATCAGTTGACTCCTTCACAAGGTTCACAATCACATACTCAAGACGAGCAACTCTTCACTAGTGCAAGAATTTGCCTCCTTGAATGGGGAGATACTCCGCGTGAATCATTGAGGGAACAACAAATTATTAGTACTGCGATCCTTTTGCAGTCTACTTTGGACAGTTTTCTTCCTATTTTACTTTCTTTTTATGTGAAATCCTTGTACCTGTGGACCAAATTGTCAGAAACTGGAGTAGCCGGTGTAAAATAGACACACAAGTAAAGGACTGTTCACTTTGTTGTGCTAGGTTTCCACAAGAACTTGTTGCAAGTGATTGACCCGAAAATTACTTACGTTGACCAAGAACGGAAAACCATCTTTTCTGTGACATTGTTGTCCATTTGTACATTTCACTTTCAAATTTTTGTGAAGTTTCAAATGGTGGGTGAATTGTTTGTTCATTTGGATATGATTTTTTTGTAAACCCCAGATTTTGGTCTGAAAGCAGAAACGTGTATATTCAATTAAGAGAATGTTAGGAATTGCCGATAAATATTATATAAAAAAAAATTATTTAATTAACTAATTTTTTTAATTTTTTATAATCTGTTTTTTTCTAAACATATTTTTTTTAGTACAGAGAAATTTCCTGCTTGTTTAGTTTGCAACTGCAGAAATCTCCTGCCATTTAGATATCCAAGTAGCTACTTCTCATTCAAAGCCAGGCATCTTTACGAACTGAATGCAACACATGCAAAATCAGGTCAACGAAATCCCATTAGTTAGTACTCATTTATAGCCAGCCCTTCTTTCTTGCTTCCCAAACTCATTAAAGAGGAGGCTTCGAGCAAGCTTTAATAAGAAGAGGGAGATGCAAAGAATACCATCATGCTGTCAAACTTAACTAGTCCTGAAACTTTGACGCGATACTGTCAAAAACTTCCTCGGTAAAGAATAGAAAAGGAATCAGAATTGCATTCAGAACTTGAGAGGGTCCGCAACGGATAACATCATAGTTACCTCTGTAGTTAAGCGCACCCTTAAGTCAAAGGACAAACTTGAAATGCCTTTTACCTGTGAGCTCTGTGTGCCCATTTTGTAGATAGAGGAAAACAAGCGCAGTTGACAAAAGAGATGGAAAACAAATATTTTTTTCTCTTTCAAAATTTTCACACTTCACTGACCAATGAGATGATGGACATTATACAATCACTTAGAAAAGTGACAATAAGATAAATAAGCAAATCGAGTTCAGAACAGAAAAATGAGTATTCTATGCAACTATATGAGCTGGAAACCAGTAACGAATCTCACAATATTTATAAAAAAAAAAAAAAAGATCCAGAGTTCTACCCTAAAAAAATATCAGAGTTCTTAAAGGTACGGGGAAAAACTGAACAATCAAGTCAACTTCAGCTCTAAATTGTCATCGAAGACCAGAGAGAGGAGAGGAAATATAAGAGTCTCGGGAGGTTTTGCAGGCCCTTTAAGAGAAACTTACATAGAAATTTCTACCCCCTAATTCCGTGGAACATGAACATGTAACTTATAAATCATAAAATCAAAATTTTATAGCTCCATCACATAAAGTGATTAACACATTCCAGCAATTAGGTAACGAAGTTTCAAGAATAAAAAATGTTCTTGTAATGACTAAAACAAAACATTGTTCTATGCCTATCACTAAAACTATGTCAACGAAGTTAGCTTTTGCTTTAAAATAACTCAATCTCACGAGCCAGACCAGAAAACAGTAGATTCTTTTAGTCCACCAAGCAGATAACACATGCACCTTAAGCAACCAGAGTGCTAGCTGTAGTTGACTCGCTGCATACATCGATACAAGAGGATAAATTATGAGCAACTAGATGTACAAAAAGGCATAGAAAACAACAATAGTATATATCAGCAACACAACATGTGTACATTTGCACTTTGCGCACAGCTACCTATCACGCATGCAAGGCCATAAAACAAAAAAACTTGGGTCATTCTTCACATACTCGTGCAATCACAATGCCAGAATAATGAAATCAATCACCCTGAGCATAAACATGGGGCATGCCAATTTTTGTGCAAGACTAAAGTGAAAAGGCTGTGTTTCTTCCCCTACTATTTCTCTCCAATATATGGATAAGATAACATAAACAAATCTAAATCCCATGAAATGTTCCCAACAAGTACTCTTAGTTTGCCGGCAATGTAGCCTGTAGAAAATAAATTTAAGCAAGATAAGTACAGAAAGTGTCAGGAGGTAAAAGTTGATGAGCTACATCCAAATTTAATATCTATTGGGCGAAGAACGATAAGTACAACAAAGGTCAATAATGAAGAGCCTAACACAAACACGCAAAACAATTACGCACCAGAATATGCAATTTATGGTCCCGCTACAATTTCACCTAAGCCATAAAGCTCTGAACTCTACTCAAACATATATATCAATCTAACAACTTCATGCAAGAATTTAATAAAGATAAAACAAATGAAATATCAGACATGATAATTACGAATGCCTATGAAAACGTACTATTTCCAAACAGGAGGGAGCTTCTTAGTCTTCTTGTAGTAGCGAGCGAGCCTATGAATCCTACTCTCCACCAGAATCAGCCTAAATTTGGAATCTTTATCCTTTCTGTTCCTCTCCAAATGCTTGCGGATGGCAACAGCTTTCTTAATCAGATGGTACAGATCCTCTGGAATCTCCGGCGCCAGCCCTGGAGATCGCACAGAAACCCCAAGTGTAAAACAAGAACAAAGGAAAACACAATACACAGTCCAAAATTGAAGGCATTTTAAAAGTACCATGAGCTTTGAGAATGCGAAGGATCTTGCTGCCAGTTAAGCTCTTAACCTGAGCAATACCGTGAGAGTCACGGAGGATGACGCCAATCTGAGAAGGCGTAAGACCCTTCTTCGCAAACTTGCAGATGTTTTCCTCAACCTAAATTGAAGAAGGAAAGCATTAAACCAATTGTTTGGTAGCTGAGAAAGGGAAATAAAAAAAAAATGAATTTGCGGGAAGTTTACATCTTGAGAGGAGATTTTGAGCCAGCTGGGAGGGGTGCGTTTGTAAGGAAGCGCAGAAGCGGAGATACCCTTGCTGTGAACAAGAAACGAAAGGGAAAAATTGTTAGTTAAATAAGAAGAAGAATCGCAGTATGAGAAAGAAGATGAAAGGCCAACTGACCCACGACTGTGCATGCGACCCATGGTGAATGGTGAAGAGGCGGCAGCGGCTGCTGATCTTCGGCGTTTTAGCCTAACTCAGACGATGAACGTAGAGAGAGAAACCCTAATTGAATGGACGGTTTATACATACTCTAGCGGAATAATGAGCTCGGTTCAATCACAAGGGCCGGTCCAAACCCAAATCACAAGAATACACCATTAATTTAAGAGAAAATTTTGCGAAATACTGTTTTTAAACTTTTTGTTCTGTTTTTTTTTTTTTAATTTTTTCCAGTTTTTTCCATTTTCATTTCTATTTTTATTTTTATTTTTCCGATTTTTTTTAAATTTTTTTTCTTTCTAAAGATCGCAAATTTTTCATGCTTTTTGCATCCAAACCACTAGCAATACTCTATATTTGGCTCTTTATCAGCTCCACTCACTTCATTCAGTAGGTAGGAAAATCAAAAGAAAATAGTAGGAAATTTTGAAAGAAATGAACAGATGAAGAGTTGGTTAGTTTTGAATTATAGAAGAAAGAACGAAGAGATAAGAAAGTCTATATTTATCAAAAGTTTCGTTCAATTTGAGAAAAAAATTATATTTTTCCATATGTTAAACATGAAATAAGAATTTTATTAATTTATATAGTTATCGTTTATCCTGTATTTTTTATATTATTATTTAATTAACTTAATTAAAATTATTTATTTTGATAAATTTTAAATAGATATTTTTGATAAATCAGCAGTAAATTTTGAGAAATTGACTAAATATAAAGTAAATTTTAAATAAATATTTAATAAATCTTGAATAGTTTTAACTTTCAATAATTTTTTAGTAAATTTTAGATGTATCTATGGTAAATATTGGGTAAACTTGTAGTAAATCTTAGTTAATTTCAACTTTCATTAATTTTCTGATAAATCTTAAGTAAATATTTGGTAAACATTAGATAAAATTTAGATAAATTTCTAGTAAAACTTAGATAAATCTTGGGTAATATTTGAATAAACATTTGTTAAATTTTGGATAATTTCGACTTTTATTAATTTTTCTAGTAAATCTTGGATGGATTTCACTAAATTTTATGTAAATTTTGGATAGTTTTCTAGTAAACATTAAGTAAATATTTGATATCTTTAACTTTCGTTAAAGTTTCAATAAATTTTGAATAAATTTTCAATAGATCTCTAGTAAATTTTGAAAAATTTTAACTTTTATTAATTTTTTGGTAAATTTTAAGTAAATTTTAAAAATTGATACCTTGGATGTACTTTTGTTGTAATATTATTAGGCCTGTATTTTTGAAAAAAAAAATTAAATGCACATATTTATGTAAATAATTGATTGCTTTTTTGTGTTTATGTAAAAATCTCTTAATTTAATTTATATAATAACTTAATTAACAGGCAAAATGTATGTTTTAGTACCTAAACTATAGTGTTTCTCTTTCATTTAATTTTTGTGATTTTTATTGTGTTTTATTGATTTCCCAAATAATTTTATTAAACTCTAAATCATTATTTTATCATATCTTAAGTCCTTGAATAAGTATTTTGATCCTTGTGATATTTTAATTTTGAAAATTTTAATTTATAATCAGAAAATTACCTCAACTTATTATATTAAAAAACTCCATTTATAAATAACTGGTAAGAACTAAAAAAATAGCTAAGACAAATTTCTCTTCATGGTTTCTTTTTATTTATTTATTTTTTTTCATTATCAAATATGGCACCAAATAATTAAATATTCAGTTTAGCCCATTGGCAATGATGCAAAAGGCGCTGAGCAAATTTCCCAAAGCTCATCAAACTGATCTGATTGTCTTTCTCAAAGGAGCAAACTGAAGATAAATTATGGATGCTATAGTCCTAGGGCTCCAATTCGGAGCTAACATAAAGAAGATAATCGCAGCACAGAGTCATAGACCAAGAATTCTCTTCCAAAATAACCGACTAATATCAACAACGTCAAACCTCCTTCAGCCAACCTACATTACAAATTCAAAAGTTCTACAGGAATGCATCAATGAACAGAATAGTTTGTGTTTAGACCTTAGTTTCATCTCCACGAATTTTAGATAACATGGTCGAATATCATTTTGCATCGAATAAGTCAACTTTTCAAGATAAAATATCTCTAGTTCAAATCCTGAGTATGCAAACTTTAAAACTCGAGTGTTTCGCCGCTCTTTAAAATCCTATGTGACACATTTTGAATTAATCGGGCTATTCCAATACCAAATTAAAAACCAAAAGGCAACAAAAAATGTTATGGCACACAACTTAAAAACACAGAATCGGTGAAAACCAGCATGCCTCACCAAAAACTTGGGAAAGTAGTCATAAAAGAACGCAATATAACTTGATAATCAATGTTCAGTCAGTGATTCCCACGTGAGAACAGTCCACAACGACAAGGAATGGTCCTGCCCTAAATTCTCCCATCGCATTACCTAAACTAAATAAATGTTGTCAACATAGTTAATCTTTAAAAGTGCACATTCTGTCACACCAGGCCTCAACTTCATGAAGAAGAAACCATATGAAAATAATCTATTAAAGCCAGATTGAATGTAGGAAGGTACATACATGTGCATGTGTTAGAATTAATGACAACAAAAGATAATGCCCAGCGGCCCCAGCCCCCAATTATATCAAAACATGAAAAAAAGCAACCATAAACTAGAGAAATTTGCTAAGACGGGCTCCAGAAATCCAAAACTTTTCAACTGAGCACACAAATCTTTGTAGGAACCCACGTTGAACATAGGGAGCAGGCGAAGCACGCATAGTTTTAGAATAAAAAAAGAAATAAAGAACATATCCAGCCTTCTATCATATCAAAACGTGAAAAAGCAACCATACACTAGAGAAAACTGTTTACAATTGGGCTTCAGAAATCCAAAATTGTTCAATGTAGAGCAATCCAAGAAGGAAACGAGGTTCTCCCACCTTGAGGCTTGAACTAGCATGCTCAATAATAAGTATCATTGCACAACCTATTCAGCGAAGCATGCTGGATCGAATTTGTACAGCTTGCTAAATAAGAAGTTCAGTTCACAAAAGAAAGAATCATACAGCCATCCTCCTTTGCAAAGTTTAGTTATCAAGGGGAACACTTGAATTTGGAGCTCAAATAAATTCAGTAACAAATACTTACCAGCCTTTGCTCATTATCTATTTCATGGAACTACCCAGAAGTAGTCTTAATCTTTCTTTCAAGAAAAACCTTGAGTCGTGGAAAAAACGTAGTGACATACAGCATAAGGTCAAAATCAGCGCATAGATAAGAATTATATAACCTAAAGGACCATCAAGATACTTATTTCCTGTACTAATCCAAAAGCAAAAGGTCTAGAAGCATCTAGCCAGTATCCAAGAAAAACCGAATTTCCTTAAATACCAAAACTGGGAAATAGAATAAAAAAGGAACATAGCAAAAGTAATTTATCAGCGCAAACAAACCAAGTAAAAAAAAAAAAAAGCAGCTAACCTTAATTGCCGGAAAGAGAACATATTCAGTAAAAGTCTCAATATATTAGCTGCACAATATAAACAATATCACAGATAACACACCTCCAAATCTGTAATTGAAAGAGCTTTGCATTACTTCTACAAGTCAATGAACACCATTCATTCATCAAAACAATACCCAAACAAACCCTAAGACCCACATATAAAGCAAAAGTTACCAATATGACTTCCGAAATTTCGAAATAAATTAAAAAAGGAAAAAAAATAAGAAATACAAACACATGCGGCGAATTCTTAACCGATCATTCTTCATTTGGCCACCATCCTAGCAATGAAATCCTCGTAGCGGATTCTTCCATCCGACCCGACATCAACTTCCCGAATCCACTCATCGAACTCGGATGGCTCAAGTTTCTCTCCAATGCTAGTCAAAATGTGGCGCAGATCCGCAACGGAAACATAGCCGGTGGAGTCCTTATCGAGGACCTTGAACGCATCGCGGAGCTGACGATCGAAAGGCTCAGGTTTCATGTGTTTAGCCATGAGATCGAGGAATCTAGGGAAATCGAAAGGAGCGGTTAGGTTTTCCTCGGCAACAATGGTCTTGAGTTGGGCCTGGGTGGGGTTGCCGCCGAGGGAGCGCATGAGAATCCCCAGTTCGGAAGGCGCGATCTTACCGTCACCGTCGGTATCGAAGAGCGTAAAGGCTTCTTTCATCGACGAGACCTGGTCCTCGCTCAGATCCTTGCCCATTTTCCGGTTCGGATTCGGTATTCTCTCTCTCTCTCTCAAAGATATGATCTCCAACTCTGTCTGTCTGGAGAAGGTAATGGCTTGTGCGCGATTTTGAAAGAAACGGCAAAATAACAAGCTTTGTGCTTATAAACGACGCCGTAGAGGAAAAACTTGTTGTCACCACGTGATCTGTGAAGGGTGTTACATAATTAAGCGACGTCGTTTGTCTTCAACTGCAAACTGGCAATCATTCCTTTGTGTTGGAAATTGGAAAGGAATCAGTTCAGCACAATGCGATCTATCTAAGAATTTACTCTGAGAGTTTGATAAAAATTATAAAAAAAAAAAAATTTACTCTCAGAAACTCTCAACTTTCAGGCGCCCAATTCCACTCTGAGGGAAGTGCTTTTACAGCAAAAAGTAGTCTATAGCATATCAAGAACTTCATCATGGACATTCCAAATTTGACAAAAATTTCTCAAACTGAAAAAAACAAATCTTTAAAAAAGTTTTACTATATTAATGAATGTCTTGAGAATAGTATAACATTTGTATTAACATCCTGCTTTTGTTCTCTCATAAGAATATGCATGTGGAATTCTGCAGTTATGAATAGGCCAAAAGTATGCAAGGTTGATTAAATAAAGAATAAGAAACTTTTACTTTCAGCCTGTTGACGTTGACATATAAACTGAGGATATCCATAGTTCAAACTAGAAGAAAAACCTTTGCATTTTAACGTTCATGCTCTGGAAACCATTCAGCTGGCCACCATTTTGGTCTAATTGCCTTAACCTTTACATCCTCCTGTCCTAGTATGGTCAATGAACCTCCCTTAAGTGCTTCTTCCAGCCGCAGAAGACCTAGCCCTCGACAACCAAGTGATGTTGTCACAGAACCAACCACCTTGCCAGATACAGTGTCAATCACTTCTGAGCCAGGAGCAGCTTTTTGTTCCACCTCTGAATTAGAATTGTTGAATAAAATATTACCCAAAATACACCCATGTAATTCATATTACAGAAGTCAAATGGAACATAAAATTACCTTTCTTATTCTCATCGAGAAACACTATAGGAAGCAAACGCTTGCGAATGACCCCCCTATGGTGTGTGCGAGCAATAAGCTCTTGGCCCACATAGCATCCCTTGTCAAAGCTTATTGCATTTAAACCAGCAAAATTGTATTCAAGAGGAATTGCTTCACCTAAACAACATAAGTTCCAATAATAGCAAGTCAACTGGTATTGGTGTAGACAATATAGCCGACTTGATGACACATCCAAAAAAGAGAATCATGGATTCGGAGAGCAGTAGTGACATAAATAATAAGTTAAAATCATGAAAGAAGAAAGAAGGATGCACCTTTTGGAATCTCAGTTGAGCCTTCAGCAACTCCATTCTCCATTCTACATAATAGGTAATTCTTTTCATCCGTTTCTTTGTCAGCCTCAACCAAAGGTGCTGCAACAAACTAAATCAGGAATAGTTGCTAGCTTGATAAATGGGGATATGAGCACACATATATCTCTAGTAGAAGAAGCTTAAGGAACTCATGTGTCTCATTAGATGGAAAGATGCCACGGAAACCAAGGCATTCCAATCTAGGATCCTTAAACCATTGCCAGCCATAACAATCCCCATGTGCAGCTGACTCAGAAGAACGATCAACACCGGATCCCCAGCCAATACTTGCTGCCTCTGGCTCTTCTCTAACTCCGGAATTTTCAGCAAGGTTCCCACCAAAGCGCTGCCAACAAGAAAACTCTTCTGCCACGTTCTCAATCTCAACCTTAGACCTTAAACGATATCTGCACCAATATATAGAAATTAAGGAGAAAAGAAACTATTGAAGATATGGGATTGAAAAGGAAAAGGCCAAAAAAAGAAAGGAGCAGAACAAGGAACAGAAAGGAAGAAAAGATGCATCTTTAGAGAACAACCTGAAGTGATTTTTGAGGCTTCCATGTTGCTTACTAACTATAGACTAAGAAATGCAGTCATTTTTACATTGGTGGTGTATGGAATCAATAAAGCTACTTTCAAGAAAGATTCAGTCTACTACAAATCAATGTAATTATTTTACAACCTTATCCACTTAATAATTAGTGATATTTCTAATACAAGCCGTTCACAATCTGGGCACCGTCCTTGTATTATTAGCCAACTTCAGGTCTTTCAGAACAAAAGGGTATTGTAAAAATACAGTACTCTGCAAACGTCATGACAATGAATAATGCCTGAATCAAGAATGCCCATTTACTCTCATGCATTTTCCTAAATGACAATTGATAAAGTGCATATCATATCTTATACCAATGTGAACGCAATTAAGCTCACTTAACAAAGCGAGCAGCTTTAGGCATTGTTTGGATGGAGGGTGGGGAAGTATAAGTAATCAATGGAAGGATAGAGAAATGCACCCATGTTTGGAAAGGAAAGCACGTAAAAAATAGAGGGTTAAGAAAGATTAAGATAAATCTTTACCTTCCATTTCCTTGCTTTGGTGTTATTCCCCAATTTTTTTTTTACAAGGAAAATAATTTTATTAATTCAAACTAACAATACATCAATAGAAACATATATAAATTCGCTAAAAATCATAGAGGATGATATACTGAAAAAATTTACAACATCCAGATTAATAGCATAATAAATCATCTCAAAAACTACAAATTTGATAATACTATAGTTACTAGAATACCTATAATTCCAGTTCTGTAACATACTAACAACCATAATCTGATTTATTATCTCTGTTAGATCGAAAATATTTTGCTTGTCTGAATCGTCCCCACACACAAAAACACCGCAACAAGACCATGTAAACAAAACATCGTAATAAGATAATAAAATCAAACGCCACAACAATACGAAAAATTATAAAAAACAAAACAAACAAAATAAAAATAAAGATATGTAAAATAACCACTTATTTTAGAAACAAGTTGATAAAAAAATATATTGCGGGATGTTTGAAGCCAATAATGACAAAAAATCATCATTCCTTATTTAAAAATGATGGCGACTAGAGAAAAATAAAGAAGACTAGAGTTTAGAGAGAATATATTTTAAAATTCTTGTTATACCCCATTTGGAATGTAGAAAAAAAATGGATGAAAAAGTTAAAAATAAAAAAACATTCTTTTATAACTTTATAATTTTTTATAAGTTATAAAACCATAATCTAATTTATTATTTCTGTTGGATTGAAAATATTTTACTTGTCTGAATCGTTTACACACAAAAACATTGCAACAAAACGATGTAAACAAAACATCATAATAAAGCGACAAAATCAAATGCCACAACAATACGACAAAATTATAAAAAACAAAACAAACAAAATAAATATATATAAAATAACTACTTATTTTAGAAATTAAGTGGGTATTTGAGGTCAATAATGACTAAAAATTATCCTTTCTTATTTAAAAAAGATAAGGCTAGTGAGGAAAAAAAAAAAAAAGACTAGAGTTTCAGAGAGAGATTATTTTAAAATTCTTGTTATACCCATTTGGAATGTAGAAAAAAATGGATGAAAAAGTTAAAAATAACAAAATATTATTTTACAACTTTATATTTTTTTTATAAGTTATAAAATTATTTTTATCTTTTAAATAATAATAAAAAAATAGTCATATTAATTTCCTTTTTTTCTACAGCTTTTCTATCTCCTATATTATCCTTTTCAATCGTTACATTATTACTCTTTCCTATCCAAACAAAGCCTTATTGGAGCTGCAAGTTGCTATTATTTTAAGCAATAATTAATGTTAGCACGACGAGATTATTATTGCTTAAATTGGAAGAGTAAGGCCAAAAAACAATTCGCATGCAGGCCAATAACCTAGAAAATCAATTCAAAAGAAGAAGTTGAGGAAAAAAAAAGTCGCACCTTTTAAAAATCTGCAATAGCTCATCAAGAACCGACGTGTCCACATCCGCTAACAGCTCAATGGTGCCACCGGAGTCCGACCCAGGTCCGGACCCTGTCTTTTCAAGCTTCTCACGAGCCCGAGCCGGCCTATACAGAAACAAATCGTACAAAAATCTGCCTTGAGGCGTCGAAAGCGCAGCATATATAGGAGTGACGGAAAAGGTGGGCAAGTTGGGAGTGGGCAGAGATGAGGTAGGGTCACGGGGAGGTTCATCGAATCTCGGTAAATCATTGGTTAACAGACCCTGCAGGAACTTGACGGTGTCTGGGCCACTGAACCGAATTACAGACCGAGATCGTAAGTTGCAGGTGGTGGTGGTGGTGATTTTGTTGAGGTTGTGGTAGCTGCGAGCGACGGACATAAAACGGTGCATTTTATAATGTCGTTTTTAAGGGGGGGTCATTGAATTGAGGAGGGTTTTGATTGGGGCGGGGGGTGAAGAGAGAGATTAACTGAGTTGGCTTGGCGACACGTGGATCTGGAGAGTTCGGGAGTTCTAACCTGACACATTTTACATTAGAAATCTATTTATTTCAATATTTTTTATTTTAATTAATATAAAATATTTATTTTTAATTTAAATTAAATAAAATGGATGTATAGATGAATATAAATATTTTATATTAATTAAAATAAATTGTAAAAAATAAAAATAAAAATTGGGATATATAGCATTAGTTTTGTGTGCAAATATGGGCTTAATGGCAGTTGTTGCCAACCAACAGGAGTGATTTATGGTCAACGTCCTAAGCCGCTGTCGCCGGATATAATAATATTGGACCTTTCGTACGGTCATTGTGATCGGACGGCCACATTGAGACACTCATCCCCCTCTTCCTATTTTTGACTTTCTCAAGTCATCTTTTGGTCTCACCTTCTCGATCCTTCAATTTTGACTTTTTTTTAAAACAACGAATGAACCAAGTTCCCATTTTATGAGGATAAGCCTTTTCACCTCACAAATTACAAATCACTCATTTCCCTTTTATTCTAATTAAAAAAAATAGAAAAATTATTATTTATCATATGATTTGATATAATTAAAAAATATACGGTTTATTTTCTCTATTTTATTTTCATTGAACTATATAGTTTTTTTATAAAATTTTAAAATATTTATTTTTAGTAAAAAATAATTTTCTTTTTACTTATGAGATACTAATATAATATGCAAAATTTAAAAAGAATACTAATATTATAAGTCAAACTTGTAAGAGAATATTAGTGTAATATATCAAATTTTAAGATAGTAAAGAGTATAATTTTTAAACATGAAGAAAGTACTAATATATTATATCAAATTATATTAAACAAATAGTAATTTTCTCTTAATTTATTTTTTATAAAAAAAATATCATTTTTTTAGTTTTAAAAACCGATAAAAAAAAAGATAAATATATATTTTTTAGAATCTAACATATAATTTAAATTTGAGTCTAAGAATGCTGACGTGTCATTTTTATAACATTCAAATCAGTTGCTTGGGAATCAGATCATAGCTATAGCAAATGTAATGCCAGCAAGTTAGTAGTTGTGTGCAAAATATTCCACCTGTAATCTTTAAAGCTTTAACCCTATTGCGTGGACTCGAGTAGATATTAGGTTTATCTTTATCCCTATGTATTCAATCAACAACAGAAAAACTAATCTAATAAATTAGGAAAAACCAGAAGGAATAATCTCATTTGTTAATGGGCAGCAACTAAAAAAATGTTTGTACAGAAAAAAAAAAAAAAAAAAGGGTTTATATCTCCAGTAAACTTTACCTTAATAGTACTGGTGTGGTGATTAGTACTGTCGAGCATGAATCTTATTTAGACATTTTGTACCAAAAAAGAAAAGGGTATATTCCCTTGTGAAAAAAATAACTTATTATTCTAATGCTAATCCCATGTTTGTCCAAATCCACCACACGTTGGATCTGCGCGGTATAGCGTCAACGGTCCAATAACAACAATTCTCAGGTCAGCCCCTCGCAAATAAAATGCCATATCTCAGCTGCTCATTTGGCATTAGCTTTGTAACTTGCCAATTAAGCAAATTAAACACTGCTTGTACAAGAGAAGAAGACGACTGGGAAAAGAAAATGAAGTTGGTTTGGTCCCCTGATACAGCATTAAAGGCTTACATCGACACTGTTAAATCTGTAAGCATGGATTCAGAATGTTACTTTAATCGTTTCTTGTTATGTTTTTGTTTAATGGGATTGTTTTTAATTAAAGATCTTAACTGGGTTGTTTTTACCATTTTCAGTGTGAACTTTTTCGAGAATCCAGCGTAGCCGAGCTAGTTTCTGCCATGGCTGCCGGATGGAATGCGAAACTCATTGTAGAAACGTGGTCACAAGGGGGAGTTATTGGTACAAGCATGGGTTTAGCCATCGCTAGCCGCCACACCGGTGGAAGGCATGTTTGTATTGTCCCTGATGAGCGATCAAGATTAGAATACGCAGATGCCATGACACAGGCTGGACTGTCATCGCTAGAAATCCTTGTCGGAGAAGCGGAGGTAGTTATAGAGAGGGTGGCGGAGATAGATTTCTTGGTGGTGGATTCACGGAGGAAGGACTTTGCTAAGGTGTTAAGACTAGCAAAGCTCAGCAACTGCGGCGCAGTTATTGTATGCAAGAACGCTAGCTCGAGAGTTTCAAGTCTTAGATGGAGAAATGTTGTCGAAGAAGGGAATCGCCGGCTTGTCAGGTCAGTTTTTCTGCCTGTAGGTAAGGGACTTGATGTCGCACATGTGGGATCCAGTGGAGGAAGTTCAGGGCCAACCAAGGGTGAGAAGAGATGGATTAGGCACATTGACAGAGAATCAGGAGAAGAATATGTTATCCGAAAGTAATCTTGAACACAAGCTGTTCAAGTTTCTTTCTTGATCTGGTTTTCTGCAGAGAGTTTTAACTTGTACAGATTGTTCTTGGCTGGTTTGAGCACTTTTAGACTCTTCTGTTAGGCTAGTCAGGACAGATACCTGTCCATAAAAAATATCATATAATATTTTCATTTTTTATATTCATTGGATATTTTATCATATGATAGGTAATGTTTATCAGCCATCCCTACATGTACAACTAAAGGAGAAAAAATAATGCATAACCCTAATTCCCAAAATCTTAGAATTTGTGATTTTCACAATATACATAAAATAGAAAAAGGTACATACCTTGATTTATAATTAAATTTAAAGAAGATGATGATCAATTACATAAACCCTTCGATGAAAAACTGTGTTTCTCCCTCTTAAACCTTTATTTCTTTATACAGAGAGTTTTCTAGATGGAGAGAAAACTTACATTGAAAGGCTGGAGGGAGGACCGGTTATCTTTTTAATTCTCTAATAACTGATATTCCATCAATGTGCAGTAACTTTAATTTTCTCCTGACCAATAGGACTTAAAGCATTTAATTTTATTAAACTTAAAATATTTATTTAATACTAAGTAAATAAATAAATCCTAAATAACTATCTATACGTGGGCCACTATCTCCACGTAAGAAACCAACAGCAGCAATAAAGAAACAATCAGAAACTTTATTTGACAGGTAATCAAACTTACAAAGGGAGCCAAGATCATATTCTACAAGGAAATTTAGTCCCAGTTGTTCCTACTTCTTCTAAAAGCCTTCTTGTCTGAAACAATACTTTTAAGTCGTTTCTGCTCCCCTATAGCAGCCCTTCAAAACAAGGAAAAAAAAAATAGTCACATATATTCCTTCATAGTCGACTCAACTTACATTGCATAAGAAAACAAGATATCACTTATAAACTAAATAGTTCCAAAAAGTCAGATGATTGCAATATATGAGTAGTCAGAAGCTCTTACAACTTGGCAATTTTCTTCTTTTGCTCTTCTGAAGGGGGAGGTGGGACATAAGAAGCAGCATCAATGACAGCCTGTTTAGCTCATCAAATTCCTGTAATAAACAGAAATTTTACAACTGATAGAAAGATTACAAGACAAATATTGCAAAAACAATATTTGTTTTAATGTTATCCAACAAAATTGACCTCCAAAAGAAGAAAGAAATAGTAGATATGTTTCATTTGTTCAATTTGAATTTCAGGGTTTACATACATATGCATTCCTTTGTATGTTCTTCTTTCTTTTCCTTTAACTCGGAAATCAATGAATTCATTGTTTATTTTCCTTAAATAGCCAAAAGCATTGTGCTAGTCTAAATTCATATAATCATGTGTTGTGATCCTTGTGGACAATGGATCCTCTAATCAGAATTATGCATTATGTTTCCCTTTTTACATATGGTAAGCTGCAGAAAAAACCACTCGCATAATCCTCTCCCTGATTCTGTCACTTAACCAGTTTGCATCTTTAACATTGAAATGCATGTCTAACTTGGTGTTCACTTTCTCAGTTACAAAACAATCGAGAATAAGTGAATTATTGGGCAGAAAATAACCGTAGTTCATCTAAAAAAGATGAAGTATATAGAACAGACCTTTATTAACATTCTGACTTCCCAGCAAAACTCACACTAACATAGTCTGCAACATACATTGACAAAATAGCCTAAATTTACCCTTAAGTCGGTCAACAGAACATGTACAAATTAAATCTTATGATGCTAATCCAGGTCAGATCACAAAAGATGTCCTCTATTTACCACAAACCAAGTACAGCAGGAACAACAATATAACAACATCAGTGATCAAAGTAACACAACCACTTCCACTTCTTATGTAACTTGACTCATTTGGGGAAAAAATCTCCAAGGCGAGAAAGAAAACCAACATAAACATAGGATGATATGTTGGCTGCACTTAAACTAATATAAGATTAAAACTATTAATAATACAAAAAAAAAATGAACACAGATTATCTAAGTGAAGCTATCATCCAAACTTCAAAGGATTATTCCATACTACAACATATTTCTATTAATCTTGGCAGCCAACGTGCAAAACGAAAGCTACTAATATTGTGGAACAAAGAAATAAACTTACATGAGCTAGACATAAATCCAGAAATTCTTTCCCTTTTCTGTCCCAGTATCTCAATTACCAATCAGAGGGTATCAGAAATTCGAAGCTTTCTAATCGGCTTGTTAATTGAACTACAGAATTAAACGCAAGAGCCAACAATTCTTAATGAGCATTATTGGCTTATTGCCTTCTCTGGCAGCATCCTCCTCAACTTAACATGCTACAACCCAAGAAATTTCGTCTTCCCTCCATATCCCAGAAGTTTGAATGGTGAACTTATTATCAACAAGACTAAAAACTGCAACTTTACTTCCTTTCAATTTCAATAACTTGAAAAATAACAATAAATAAACGAACATTTTTCTCTCTCGCTCTCCCTATTTTCTCCAAATAACCCATAAAAAGGAAGAGAATAAACATAAGTACCAAGTGTGATTTTTGGAGGCGGCTCATTCCCAGTAGAGCTGGCTCGGTCTTCAGCCTCTTGAAGGAGCTGCTGAACCTGTGAAAGACGAGCCGACACCTTCTTGTCATCTGATGCGGCGCAGCGAATCTGGGTGGAGCTGAATTCCCGGCGAGAATCTAAGGGTAACGCCACCTAGGGCAGGCAGCGAAAGACGGAGAGGTGTACGATTTGAAGAGGAAGGGAATGGCAGCCTGTGGCAGTGGCTGTGGCTGAGCAACTCCTTGGGGATCATGTTTGTGCTGATTATAATGACCACCATTTTACGATTTTTATGTTGCAGTGAAATAAAATCCTAGGCCAGTAGAAGATGACACAGACTGGCTGAGACCTGTGGCTCTCTTTCTCCGTTGGGTTTTCAGAATTTTGATCTCACGATTTGAATTTTTCTTTAATTTGTGGTCGAGTTGAGAATTAAACTGGACTCCCTTTTCTTTTATTTTTTATTAGGCAAAGGAGCGGAGACGGCCATCACTTCCCATTCCGCAATCCGAAACATGTCTTATCCCTCTCAAGTCAGTTCATTTTTCTGTGTAACTGTATATATATATATATCTCTCTCAGATTTTATTATTATTATTATTATTATTATTATTATTATTATTTGAATTCTTTCCTATATTTTCCTCCCTCCTCTCCTAGGATATAGCAATCACAACCAAAGAGTTCTTACCCTACTGGGAACTTAGAACTCTGCCACGAACTCATTCCAACTCGTAAACCAAAAAGAGAACTGCCATCATAAGCTGCATTTATAATAATGAGTTTAAGCACATTCGAGATAATCCCCTCAAGGCTTTTCACATTGTAGAGGCAATATAATAAGGTACCAATACTAAAGTAAGCTGGCTGCTCAGACGTAGGTATGCAGCTAAAATTTTTATCAAATCGCCACTACTGCTTTTCACATATTCACCAAACTACTAACTGGATAGCTAGAAATGATCAAAAGCACATCAAATGACCGCCTCAAACGCTTTTCAACCAATTATTCTCTTGCTCTGCCTCTGGAATATCCACTTTTGTCTTTGAAATCTGATGAGCCTTTCATCCTTTCAGAGTGCTGCACTCGAGAATACCCTGCCCCACCTCGAGCATCTGGTACTGGGTTTTCCATGTGCTGCTCTGTGGATGGAAGCGCCCAACCTCCTCTGCCTGCTTCTGGATTTTGTCCACTGCTACCAGCCCCTATAATAGGAAGGAAAAAAAAAGCTCTATTACCTATATCCAAAACTACAATTAAAAGTTCTGACTCTGACTAGTAGTTTGTCTCTCAAAGTTCTCATTGAATTTTCATGGGATTAATTACACAATAACTCAATTATATAAATCATAACTCAATACTCTAAAAATTATTTATAACATAAAAGTATTTCAATTTTATTTTATAACAAAATGATACTTCCGTCTTTAGCTGTTAGGGCATGTTTGGATTGCATTTGGAAAAAGCAATTTTTTTAAAAAAAAATTTGTATTTTTAACCTTTTTTTAAGTTTTGAAACTTGTTTTTGGTGATTTTTCCGAAAACAGATTTGAAAAAAATAGCTTATAAAAAAATTAAAAAAAATCCATTAAATAAAAAAAATTCAAAACCTGCTTTTGAAATACTCAACAACAATCTCAATCACTCATTTAATCTCCTTAACAGAAGTATGACATAAAATATCTATATCAGATAAATTTAAATAAAAATTAATATCCAGTTGACTAACAGCTGAAAATTAAAATATCATTTAGTTACAAAATAAAAATTGAAATACTTTTATAATTTTTGAGTAAGTTGTTACGATTTACATAATTAGAATACCATAGGTGTAACTCACCCAATTTTCCTGCATATTCATTCCAGTAATTTGTGCTGATATCAAATTCAATAGCCATCTCATTGACATTTAGTTAAAAATCTTCACCACACAAACATTGCAAAGTACAATAGCTCCACCAATATTAATAACTAATCATTAGGAAAATACAAGTTTTTACATAAAAATTAAGACTATGAGCAGCGCTGGACCAGAATGTCTTTCCAGCCTGTCTATTCCGCTATTCTAGTTATTTATTTTCAAGCAAAAAAGTAGCTCGGTTAAATAATGAATAAGGAAAATTAGATCAATTCTCTTGCGTATGAGGCCATGGCAACAATTTAAAGCCTTATTATCAAAAGAAAGCCAATACAAGAAAAAGTAAAAGGAGTCAACAATCTTTACCCATACCATGGCCACTAAAATCCCCATTCCAGCCAGGCAGATACTTTCCAGCACTTCCCTTCCATGCTTCATCAAAACCAGCAAGCTCATCTAGCAACATATAAATCCAAAGCTATTCAATCCTTCCAAAATGCACTTACATAAATTATGAAAGAATCAAACATATTGACTAATTACCGTCATGAAGATTATGCAATGTCTGCACTGTATCCACCTTACCATCTGAGTTTAGCTTCCTAGAAAGGATATGACCCTAAAAGATCAATTTCCAAAATCACAACAGAATCAGAGCAACAAATGAGAACTTAAATGTAAAATGTATAGAGTGAAAAACCTAGTTATTGCGGCAAAATAACAGCTGAACAAATACCTTGTTGTTAAGTCCCCTAGAGATTTTGTGGGTTGCTTGCCTGGTAGAACTATCCGCCTCCTTGCTTTCTTCAATTGTAACCTGTTCCATAAAGGGACAAAGTATTAGGGCAAGATCATCCTAATCCCAGGCAACAGATACCTTACAATGAGAGGTGCTCACTCCATCACTCCCTATCCTCCTAGTCTTGGAGGAAGAATAGTATGCTCCATTGGAGCCACCATATGTAACAGTAGAGCTCTGGAAACTGCAACTGTGTGTTTGGGGCTGCTGCCCCATAAAACTGTTATGGCTACCTCTATACTGCAAGTGCTTACTCATTCTTTCTGCAAAAAATACAGATAACAGAAGCCAATTTTTTAGGACTTGACAGAATCACAAGTCAAGAAAGTTATAACAAAAGAAGCAAAATCAATGTCACCTTCTGCTTCATCATCTGGCTCCTCAACATATGGTTCCTTGCTTGACCTACCATGTTTTCTAGGATTCTCTTTTTTTTCTTTATCAGCTTCTTCTTTCTCATCGTCGGAGTTCAGTTCTTCAATAATTGGCCCCCTAGCCTTTTTGGGTTCTGGAGGTTGATGCTCAATAAATGCAGATGGCTGCATGTCAGCAAATGGACTCCCATTGGAGCCAAAGAAATGCGACTCAAACATGCCCCCAAAAGGCCGAGTGAAGAAAGGCTCATCAAATGGATCCCTTCCACCAAAGAAATTGGACAGCAAACTTCTTTGATTCCCAAACATACCAGAAAAGCCCCCAAAATGACCAAAGGGATCCCCAGAGCCAAAGAATGGATCCCTATTACCCCTGCCTCTTTGCATTTCCAGACAAGTTTAAACCTGAAAAGCAACACAGTCAGACCATATCCTCAGTTATTATTGAAAAATAAATTAGCAGAAACGACACAATCCACAAGAACAGTAAAATGGGCAATAACTAGAAGAAACGAATTCATTTATTAGAATTCACAGACAAGTTCAACTCCAGGAAGCCACAATCTATTCATAAAATCCACAAACTGAACATCGGGCAAGTTTGAATATAAAAACTCCAACAAAAAAATTCAAATCAACACAACCCGTGACCACGATAAGCATATGAGGAATTCCTAAACAATATTAAGAAAACCCTATAGACCAGAGATAGTACCTTCAAACAAAGAATGAACAATCGAGATAAAATCGAAGAAATCAAATTGGAAAGGACCAAAACCATTAACCGGGAAAATGCTCGATCGCAGAAGACAACCTCCTTAAGCGGAGATAGAAATTGTCAACCGTCTCTGCCAGAGAGAGAGAAAATAATAGAAGTTTCTAGTCCTGCACGATAAATCGAGATATTAGTAATCCCCCCCAACACGATATTTTCTTCTTAAATTCCCAAAATGTCCTCATTCTTTTCCCTTTTGCAATTTAATCCATAACTATATTTTAATTCCTTCAAGCCCCAAATTAATTAATTTCCTACAATTAAAAACATCATTTTTTACGTTATAATTCATTCTATGTAACAATTTTTTCGGTTTCACACATTTGAACAATGGAGCAAAAATTATATTTTTACAATTTAATCTTCATTTTCTAATCTACTCAATTAATTATTGATAAATATTTGTATTTTAATTTCTCATTTTTATTAGATCTAAAATTATATTTTAGTCACTCCAACACCATTTCGATCACTAATACACTAAATTTTCAATCTGTACATCGCATTCGGTTTCAAAATGCACACATTTGAATAATCGGTATCCAAATAATAATAAAAACAATTGTTTTATATTTTTATTATATGTTGAGACATATTCAATCTTTTTTTTTTCTCAATTAGCAATCAAATGGTAGTTTCTGGAGTTCAAAATGTCCATTCAAGATTTTTCGACTTTCTAAATTCATTTTCAGTATTCTATTTGAGAAAATGAAGTATGAAAATAAGAGAAATGGAAAGGGTAACCTTACACTCAATTTTTTTTCCGTTATTCCCCCAAATCTGATCAAATTTTTGAATAAATAATGTCATTGAATTTTTTGAGGAGGTGGAAATGAAACTTTCAAGCTTTTTTGTTTATGGAATTGTAAAGAATTAGTGTCCAAATGCAAATTATATCATGAATCTCACTTCATTATGTATTATAAATTAGGATTCGGTTGATATGTGCGGATAAAAAATGGGAATGATCGCTTTTTTAATTAACGAACCTTTTTAACTAATGAATCTTTATTCTTTGTGACTTCACTATTTATCTATTGAAGTGATTAGTCGTTTTCTCGTTAGTTTATTATTCTCTATTTCTCTCTTCTTTTTTTTAATGTTTTTCTAGTATAATTTTGCCTTAGTTTGTTATTTTTTAGTATTATTTGTCTCAATTTTTTGTTGCGTTTTAAATTTTTTCAAAGATAATTCAATGAATTCATATCTATAGATCAAAACACAAAAAAATATATAATATTTATTAAATTAAATATAAAAAAATGAATGAACATGTATTAATAAGTTAATAAATATTTACTTTATTCATAATGAATATTTGGTTTATAACATATAATTTTTTTTTTGTTGCATTTTAAGTTTTTTCAAAAATGATTTAATAAATTTATACCTATATATTAAAACAAAAAAATAATATAATATTTATTAAATTAAATACATAAAGAAATGAAAATGAATATTTACTAATAAACTAAGAATTTTTTACTATATTCCTAATAAATTTAGAGTTTTATAACAAATTAATCTGTTTCAATAAACTAATGAAAATTTATTTTATTGTTAATAAAATAAATACTTTATTACTAATAAACCTACAATTTATAAACAATAGTTTACTAATAATGAATTTATAGTTTACAATAAATAAATATTTATCAATAAGCTAATAAACTTATAGTTTTATAACAAATGAACATTTCTCGTACGTACAATTTTATAATAAATGAATATTTTTCATAAGCTAATGAACATATTTACAATGGATGATAAATATTTATAAAATTATTATTTTATATTCGATAAATATATAAATTTATTTTATTCATAAACATGAAAATGTCACTGTTTCTTTCAAATGTGATTGACCTTTTATCTATAAATACTGTATGGACCGGATTCACTACGTAACAACTTGTTCTCCACTTTTTTAATAAAAAAAAATTGATGGGTTCGATCCAACTCCACTACTGGGGCAACTTAAATTTACGTTTCTCTCCTAACGCAGTGGCCGCCTCTTTTTTACCAACTGCATCGCCATTAGCCGTCATCGTCAACTAAGCGATCATCTTATTGTTGTTACCGTCACCGCCCTTTCGAGGTCATAATCCTCCATTTCGAATTTCTGTTGTTCTATCAATACATAGAATTCGAATCAGCATAAACTATTTCAATAACAATCCATCAGATTTTTACCCTCATTTTCTTTGATTCGCCATCTCATAATCTCTATTTGGTATTTAATACTCCATTTTTGTTTGATCTTTTGATATTTAATTGTTATTTCTGTTCAAGTTTTAGCTGTTAACATCTTCATTTTTCACCGTCTAGGAAGGGAATAGCTAGAGATAGTATCTTTCTTGAGGTTCTTACTCATATTCCTGAGGTTTTTGAAGATTCCTTAGCATGGTGAGTTATTTTTGCTTTTAGCTTAATTATTTTTCTATTATTAATTCTTTAATTCTTTATAAAATTATCCTTGCCTCTCGCTTGATTATATTTCTTCTTATAATAGCTCACTTTCGTGTAATAACATTTAATAATCTAGATCTCTCACTCTATCTCTTGAATTTGACCTTTTGATTTTATGTTTGCTGCCTATTTGCGTCTTGTTTACCGTTTAAGCATCTTCTATTAACCGGTAGTCTATGCATAACACAGACATAGCTCCATTTCTTTCTATTTTTGCTTTTCCAAATCTTTGTTGAAACTGCTCATATATGGAATTAGTCTCATGATTATGCATAGATTGTGATTTTTTTTTTTCTATTTTGTATAATTGAGCCTAAATTGGTCATAGGTGCAATTCATCTGATACGAAAAGTCTAAATGGCCAGCAACACATGCAATTTGTTTTCACTGCAAAAATTTTTACTGCTTTGTGTTGTTCTCCATCCAATTGAAAACTTTGACCCATTCTTTACTGTTAATATGATGGATGGTGGTTTTCTTTCCTGGTTGGCATTTCAAAACTTGTCAACCTGGTTTTTCACGGTGTTCTGTGCTACCAGTTTATGAAATACACGGAAATCAAAGTAAACAATGAGTCAGCCAAGCTGCACAAAGTGCAGGTTGATAGATTCGAGTTTAGAATGGATATGGTGTTAATCCTCTTTTAATTAGTTAATATTATAGTGTTTTATATATATGATTTGAAATTGTGGGTCTCTAATTGGAAAAACAATGGTGGAGTAATTTCAATTGTCTAGCTCCAACATAAAGGAGTTTCCTGTATGAGATAACCCATACGATAAAGTCACGTTTGTGTGTTGGACAAGGTGCTAAAGCTGCATATTGTGAACTTTTGCAGGATACAACAAGGATACGAAGTACTGTGTTAGCATTTACAGATGATGCAATTCTTCCCATAAGTACAGTTGTAAATGCAGTTAAGGAGCTTGGTAATGAAGGAGCTGAGCAGTGCGATTCTCAAGTTATCACTCAAGCATCATCTTTAAGTACTTTTCTTGAGCTTTTGTTGGTTTTTTGTTCTTTGGTTTTTGAGTCCCTTCTTATTGCTTAAATGCATATTAAAGAGTGGTATATGGCTTCATCTGTAAGTTCTCATAATGTGATGTACTTGTCGTCCGATTGGAGGTCATTGCCTAGTATTGCTCTGTTGTTTTGATTTATGAGAAGCAGAATCTTAAATGATTAGATGGCCTGATTTAGCTGGAGTACTGTTTTATAAATTTTTTTGAATAATAATTGTTAAAACCTTTATAGGTTAACTTTCCTAGATATTGGTTATGAATTTGAACAACAATCATTAAAACCTTCATAGGTTAATCCCTAAAATGTTTTTTAGGGATTAACCTATGAAGGTTTCAATATTTTTCAGTAAGGCCCATGGGAAACTTGGAAATGGGAATTCAATTATTTTATAATAGTAACCTCAAGAAGTTCTTTTGTTGTTGCCAACAGGTAAGAATCTTTCACCCTCTCCCCCTAATATGCTTATCTTTTTTCTATTGTGAAAATCTTCGGTCTTAATTGTGCAGTGGACAACAAATGCTTGCATGATGCAAAACACCATGTTCCTCGTACATAATATTTTTCTAGTTGATTATTGTGTATATATAAGGGCATTTTTTCCCCTTTTCTATCTATTTGGTGGCAAAGGACTTAAATACTTATTCTTTACTTATCCCAGGTAAGCTGCCAGTGGATTCTTCATCTATGGATATTATCATTTCCATCTGCAGGTCAATTCAATTTCCTGATGACATGTTGTTTGGGGAAATTTCAAGAGTGTTAAAGCCTGGAGGGACTGTCCTTATTTACAAGACTCTTCAGTCTGTTGCAGAGGAAACTGATAAGGTAGATATCATGTTGTTTTTTATTCTATGAAGCATATTCAATGTCAAGAGTGTCATCATGGTGTTACTGCAGGCAATACATGCTCTTGAGCACAAGTTGCTATTGTCAGGGTTCTTGGAAGCACAAGGTCTCCAAATGAAACCTGTTGGACTAGCTGGAGTTGTTCAATCTTTTGGGGTCAGTTTTAGTTTGTTTCTTGCCAGTTACTTGGTAGCTTTCTAATTTCAATTCGCTATTCCTATTCAGGCATCCACATTTTTTATGGATTGAATTCTACTTTTGAAGAGGATTCCTAACTTGTGAAATTCATTTACTTTTGGTTTGATTTATGCTTGTGGATTTGGCTAGACTTGAACCAGCATGTTAACAGCTCCAATAATAAATTGCAATACCTTATTAGGAATGATTTTTTTTCTTTTTTTTGGGGTTCACTTTTATGTTCAATGAAACAAGAGAAGCACTGTATTAAAATTGCTTGTTCAAGAAAGCTAATATTTTTATGGATGTACAATTATTGGTATTCTTTGTCATCTCAAAATTTCCAATTAAATCATATTATTATGATGCAATTTGTTTTATCATAATCCTTTTGAGATGCTTCTTGCTCTTTGTTCAGAAGATTGGAGGACATACAAAATAATTTTCTAAGCTTCCTTCTGCACCCAAACACAGTGCTACTATATTTTTATCATATGGTAATTTATATTGGGTCAATTATTCATTTGTATTTCAGATTTTTTACTTTGTAGTTCTTTACTTTCGTAGGTTAAGGCCAAGAAGCCTTCTTGGAAGATTGGATCATCCTTTGCCATTAAGAAATCCTCAAAAAGTTCAGTCAAGGTTCAGATTGATGATGATTTGATTGATGAAGATAGCCTTTTAACCGAAGAGGATTTGAAGAAACCTCAATTACCGCCTGGTTAGATTGAAAGCTTCAAACTCTCTTAATTTGCACACACAGCATTTAGACCATGGACTAACCACTTCTTTTTCTTCAATTTTGTGAAGTTGGTGATTGTGAAGTTGGAAGCACGAGGAAAGCTTGCAAAAACTGCACTTGTGGGCGAGCTGAGGCAGAGGAGAAAGTGAAGTTAGGGCTAACAATGGATCAGCTGAACAATGCTCAATCAGCATGTGGCAATGTATGTTTAACAATTTTTTTTTTAAGACAAGAAGAGTCAAGCACTTGGAGACCCAGTGCGCTTAGTTGAACTGAGCATGGCTTAAGGCATATTTAGTCCAGTCTAATTTATCGTGAATATAGGCTTGTTTAACCAACATTCTTCATTTTCTTTTGCACCACGCAGTGTGGATTAGGGGATGCTTTTCGCTGTAGTACGTGCCCTTACAAAGGACTTCCGCCATTCAAACTTGGGGAGAAGGTACATAACGAATTCAAACTTTTCTGCCTGTTGGATTTTCTTTTCCATTTTTCGAGAAAAGACTTTTTTTATGTGTGATGCTAATGTGAGCTGATTTTAATTTCCTCTTGCAGGTATCATTGTCTGGGAATTTCCTTGCAGCAGATATATGACGACGCGCTTATAAGTTACAGATAGAAAAATTTAGATGATCTGTCACAAGCTAAGCTGATGATAGATGTTGGCTTGGGGTGGCTATTTTTTTAATCTCTGTTTACTGGGTGCTTGTCCCGACTATTTTGTTTTGGAATTTTTTTTTATCTTAAATTCAAGACGATTCTAATTTTAAACTTAGAAGTGTAGAAAATGACAAATTGGTCGGACTTAAAGCTTTTTATTTGTCATATTGATTTTTTTTTTTTTAAACGTCCTTGTTCATTGTTTCTTCCCACCCACTTTTCTGTCCTTCAGCATGATGATGACTTCGTTCTTTTCATTTCCTCGTGGTGGGTATATGATCGGAATAATGCAATAAAAAATAAAAAAAAGAACAAATAGTGATAATGAAAGAACAAATACTGTCGAAAAATTTAAAATTTTTTCTCATTCTAAAAAAAATCATTTAATTATGTTTCGGCCAATGTTTTAATATGAATAATCGGAAATTTAATATAACAGTTGATATATTACTGAAAATTTGATGTGATATATTACCGGAAATTTAACGCGATAGTTTATATATTACTGAAAAATTGGTGGGAGTGATTTTAGTGAAACAAAAATATAGTTTGACTAGTTATTTAAGTTAAATTTTTTATTTGAAAGAGTTATACAATAAAAACAATTCTAATCGACTCTTGGAGTTGTAAAAAGCCAAGAAATTTATCCTTGCGCAGCTCTCGTAGAGTTAGAACTTAGAACACTACTAAAATTTGTGTGTTTTCATCCAATTTGTTTGAGAATTATGGTCCCAATTTCGAATTGTTTGACCCAGAAGATGTCTTGGAGTTGGAGTAAAGTGCCTGATCCCTTCGAGCATCTTGGCATAGATGATCTTCCATGTTATGTTGAATCTTGTCAACACTGAAAAGCCATGCTTGTCTCTGCATCTCCACCACTCATGGAAGTTATTGTACTACTGATTTTGCTGACAAAAAACCTCAGCAGAAGCTTTCTGACATGCCACCATTTCTTGTTTCCTCCAGTGTGAAGGTTGATAGACACGTTTATGCTCTGCCGGGCTTGAATTTCAAAACAGAGAAGCTCCTTCCATACGAGTATTCCATATTCCGGTACGGTGCTTGGATAGCGTTGCTGGGTGGCAAATTGTATCTTTGTGCTTTAGGATATATCCCTGCTATTCACATCTCCCCTCTTCTTTCTGTTGATATATTGGATTGTAAATACTCGGAGCTCTAAAGACCGGTAAGTTCAATGAGAGGGCGTGCCCTGCTTCGAACCAACGGCATATTACACTTTCATGGGGTACATGAAGCATAAATCTTGACAGCTTAAGTATTCTTGTCCCACAAAACATTAAGAACTGAAGTAAATATTCGAACCATGAGAACTGCCCTGTTTTAGTAGTGTTGAAAATAAAATTGAGAATTGGACAATCTTAACGTCTAACAGACAACCAAACACAGCACTGAATTTTCAATGGTGATGGTTCAGTCGGGTACAGCGAGGTGAAAATGCAGACCCACATGCATTGCAGTTTGCGCAATACATTGATGTCTAGCGATTCACCAACTACTGTATAATCAAGGTTTGCTGTCCAAAAATGAAGGAATTTTACTCTGCAAAAAAAGTAAAAAAGGTTTGATCCTCTGTATATAATCAGGTTATGCACGTCCATAATATTTGACAAAAACTCCGGAAAATAAATAGGATCATTAATCCTCTAAGGGGGCTGGCAGGGGCCAGGCCCCAAGCCTAAAAAAAATTTATATGTATCCTTCAAAATTTTCAAAAAAATTCCTTTAAAAATTTTTATTTTATCCCTCCAAATCCTATGTAAAATCTCTTTTACCCCTCCAATTATAAAATTTTGGTTTCGTCCCTGCTCTGGAGACGTGTTCTTGAGGTTCCTTATCAAGAGCACCACAGAGATCCAATAACCTGCATGGAGAAAACATTGAAAATGAAAAAGAAGACAAAAAAGAAAGAAGGATAGCTTTTGAAATTCTGTTTCGTTTTGGTGAAATTTTTGTTTCGTTTCAAGTAGAAAATATCAACATAAAGAAATTTGAAAATTATACTTGATATAATACATTAATATCCTTCAAATTTAAAAATTATATTATTTATTTTTGAAATTTTAATATATTGCACTAATACATCTAACAAGTTTGATTCGTATATTAGTATCTCCGAGCAAAAGAAAATTTTTTCCACTAATGGTAAATATTTTAAAATTTAATATAAATAAAATAGACCTCGTAAGATTATAATATATTATGTTAAATTACAATGGATAATTTATCCATTTAATTATTAGTTGTGTGAACCGGTTTGTTCTTTCTTTTTGTTAGAATGGTGCTGGTTCATTCTTTGGGAAGGGAGAAAATATAAAGAGAATGGAAAATAAAGAGGTATTATTATTTTACCCTCTTTGGAAATGAATGAAAATAAGGAGTTGAGGGAAAATAATATTTATTTTCTACTTCAAGTTTTTGGATAGATAGAATATAAAATATGGGGGAAGAAAAATAATTAGGTATTTTTATTTTATTTGGAAAATGATGAAAAATTAAAGGGAATGTTAAATAATTTATATTTTTCATTATCTATTTTCTTTCCAAAAAATTGGACAAAAAATATCACTGATAAAATTACTTTTTTTATCATTGATTATAATAATAAAGTACTTAATATATTACAAAATGATATAAAAAAAATGTAAATATGTAATATTATAACTTTTTTATTTATAATAATAAATTATCTAAATAAAAAAGAATATGTCTTATTTTCTTTTATTTATCTTGTTATTTCATATATATTACTTCAATTTAAAATATAATGAAAAAAATAAAATTAATTTTTCTTCTATATTTTTTCTCATATAAAAAATTTTCAAACACCGTAGAGAGGAAGGAAAATAAGTTTATTTTCCTCCCTTATTTCCCTCATTTCTATGGAAAATTCCCAAATGATGTGTTAAGGATATCAAAATGGGTTGACGAGTTGTATTCGTATTGTGTCAATCAACTCAGGTAACATTATTAGAATCAATACGAATACGATCCATTTATTAATCGAGTTGACACGAACACGACACGAAAATTAAACAGGTTATACAAACACAACACGTGTAACACATTTTACTTTTCGAGTTGTATTTGGATCATAAAATCCAACACGAATATGACACGGTTATCCTTTCTTAGGTTATTTGACACGACTCAATTATGTTTTTTTGGTCATTTAACACGATATAACACGACTGATAAGAAAATGATATTTAGATATTAATTTTTGTAAAATGACATTGTTAACCTTGATATTTTATTAAATTTATACGTATTATAAATGAATTGGATCAGATTGACACGACAAAAAAAAATTAAACTAATCGTAACGGATTTGTGTGTCAATCCGTGACATGACAAGATTTGAACTGTGTTATAAACAGATTGACCCGTTTATGACATAAACCTGTATAATTTCAATACTAATCCACTAAATTTACGTATTTCGTGTGTCGAATTCATGTATCATTACCCACTTTGACATCCCTAATATTACTTCAATTACATGAATTTTTGGGTTCACGCGCTTGATAAACAATTTATAATAGGCTAGGTTAAAATGTTAATGGAATGGTTCTATATGAATCAAAATAAAATTTTGAGACGTCCAAATTAAAAAAATGAAAACTTGAGGGGCTTAATAAAGATTTTTTAAAAGAAAAAAAATGTAATACTAAACATTATTAAACAAAATTAGAATTTGAGAAGTAAAAAGCCGATAACTTTTTTACAATATGAAGCCCTTCAATTTTTTTTTTTTGAATTACAAAGGAAAAGAAAAAAACCATAATAATAATAATAAAAAGAACTTTCTAGGGATCGGCCTTGGTCAAGAGTTGCCAAAACAAATCATCATGAAATAATTTGTGCTAGACTAAGAGTGCATTCCGTTTGGGAAAAAAAGTCTTTCCAAAAAACATTTGTATTTTTAAATTTTTAAAATTTTGAATATTATTTTGAATAAAAATAGATAAATAGATATTTTTTTAGAAGTAGATACGAGAAAAACAGTTTATAAAATTTTTTTACAAAATAGTGAATTAAATTAAAAAATTAAAATATAATTTTTCAATATTTAACAATAATTTCAAACATTTAGTAAATAGAAAAATAGTAAGAAAAATTATTATAAAATCATTAATATAATATAGAAAATAAATAATATCTTAATAACAATTTTTTTTATAGTCAATCCCTTATTTTTAATTCGATTATATATATATATAAATAATTCTTTTATTTAAAAAAATAGTTTTTTTATTTACATGACTACACATTATTATTAAATATTGAATTCGTTATTAATTATCATTTTTATATAAGTTTTTTTTATTATTTATATTTATTAGAAATTGGATTCGTCATTGATTTTTATTTACGTGCCTCATACATCTTTTATTTACGTTTCTAATATTTTTCATTTAATATCTGTTTTTTTATATATAAAATATAGTTACATAGTTATAATGGAATTTGACTTATAATTAATGTATTATCAATACTATTCTCTAATAAATTAAATTATTAAATATCAAAATTAACTCAATTAACTAATGCAATTATATTAATTTTCTCGTAAATTTGCATGTTTTTTCTATTTCCATTTTTATATATAGTATGATCAACTAATTTAAGTTATTAATTTTATTTGATTATTCTTAAATAGTCCATTTAAATTAATTTAATACTTATAATAATAGCTAGCATCAAATCGATGGTATTTAAAAACTCAATCAAAAAAATTTTTTTTTGCTAGTTATCTGTTTTTTTAATTTTATATATAAAATATAATTGAATTTCTAATTAATAAATTATTAATACAATTTACTAATAAATTAAATTATTAAATGAAAAAATTAGTCCAAATAACTATAAATATAGTTATCTAATTCTAATAGAATTGAACTTTCTAATTAATGAATTATCAATATTATTCATTAATAAATTAAATTTTTAAATAATAAAATTAATTCAAATAATTAATACAATTAAGTTAGTTTTTAAGAAATTTTGTCAGTCTCTCCTACTTCTACTTTTATATATAATATAATAATATACAACTACTTATTAAATAAATTTTATCTCTTAGTGATAAAAGAAGAAAATCTGTTTCAAAATTTTATATATTTTTAAATTTTTTTCATTACATTCTAACTCTATTTCTTATTGCTAATTATTTATTTGTTTGGAATATTTATATTATTATTAGAGTTTTTGTCCGATACACTAGGTTTATTGATAAATTTTGATATTTGTAACTCTTAGAATGTTTATTTTCAATTATGACTATTAGATTAGATAACCAGTAATCTATTAAATAAATAAATTAATTTAAATAAATTAACTTTTTACGAGCAAGTATATTATATTATTTGAGATATTAATTATTGTTAATTACTATATTAACCCTTACTAATTCTTTATATATAAACTTATAAATTCCTCTCTTCATGTTTGCCCATCAAATCCTACCCGTTTCTGGTTTACAACTTTTCCCTCGCTTTCCGAGCGATTAGAGGCATCTCTTTCAACTCCTAAATTGACTAGGGATAGGGTTTCTCTGCTACTCCTCTCTATATATATACAAGCTATAGCTCCTTTGTTCCAGTCTCCTCGATTCTCACTCTCATTGTTCTGAATATCTATTCGGTACGTCTTTGCTCGATTTTTTTGGAATTTTTTAGTTTTTGATTTTGGTTATATCTTATAATGCTTTGTTCTATAAGATGGCGATAAACAAGATCGGTTGCAAATTAGGCATTGGCTTAAATTGTTGAATTATGAGTTGATTTTATATTCCTATGGCTTGATTTTAGCGCTTTTAGATGGTGCATTTTCTGGTGTTTTTGTACAAATTTCTCTGCGTTTTATCAATTCCGGACATTTATTGTTGGTTATTATTGTTTTTTCTATTTGCTATTTGGCACTATTTTCTGCTAAGCCTGCTATTCATTGGTGGATGCTCGTTTTCATTATACTTTGAACATTAGGTTTTTCTTGTTATAATAGTTTGGTGCTTGTTTTATTACTGCTTCCACATTACCCTTAAACAAAGAATTCTAATATCTATTTGTTAAAATGGTTTAATTTCTTCACCTACAACCTTGTATCTGTAAATTTCTGCTTCTGACTCACGAGTCATGACTTATTCTTATGAATGGTCAAAAATAAATATGAATGTGTCCTCCTTATGCTTATTGCATTTTTGACAGATTTTCCTGTACAACATGGAGCGCAGAACGACCGACTTGGATCAAGGATGGGCTTTTATGCAGAATGGTATAACAAAGTTGAAGAGGATTCTGGATGGATCACCAGAGCAATTCAGCTCAGAAGAGTATATGATGCTTTACACGTAAGCTTTTTTTCTTTAACCATTAGTTGGATATTATATACATTTTGACCAACTCTAATTCTTCTTAATACAAACATTGCAGTACTATATACAACATGTGCACACAGAAGCCACCTCATGATTATTCTCAGCAGCTATACGATAAGTACAAGGAGGCTTTTGAAGATTATATAAATTCAACAGTAAGAAAATAGGTTGATGTGATCTTTTGTTCTTCAATTTGTTCTAGGTATAGTGTAATCGGTAGTTAGTATGTTCTGTATGCGGACAATTATATGTATTCCAATTTGTGATGAAAGCTTGGGTGACAATGACTAGGGAGTGATTCTTTGTTTTCATTAGTAGATAATTTGTCATGATGTATCTTATTCTCTTAATAACACCTATGCCTCATTTTGTTTTCTTAATTAGGTGCTGCCATCCATAAGAGAGAAGCATGATGAATTTATGCTGAGGGAACTTGTGAGGAGATGGTCTAACCATAAAATTATGGTTAGGTGGCTGTCACGCTTCTTTTATTATTTGGATCGCTACTTCATTGCTCGAAGGTCACTTCCTGCACTGAAGGAAGTTGGGCTGAGCTGCTTCCGTGACCTGGTTTGTTAATTTCCTCTGCCACATAATGGTTTTTATGCTAGGATGAAGAGAATGTGGTTGGTTCATGTTTTATGCTTCATCTCTAATGAGTACTCCTAAGATTGATTTGTCACTTCCCCTTTTTGAAGATAATTTAAATGATTTAAAGGTTATTTACTTCTATTCTTCAGGTCTATCAGGAAGTAAATGGAAAAGCTAGAGATGCTGTGATTGTTCTTGTATGTTACTGTTTCTTAAACCATCATTATTTTATTTTTGTTTCTTGTCGATATTTGATAAGTCATTTCCCTTTTTATTTTTTTTGGGGGATACCAGATTGATAGGGAACGTGAGGGAGAGCAGATTGACAGAGCATTATTGAAGAATGTTTTAGATATATTTGTTGAGATTGGAATGGGAGCAATGGAACGTTATGAAGAAGATTTTGAAGAAAGTATGCTTCAAGATACTGGTGCATACTATTCTCGTAAGGCATCAAACTGGATTTTGGAT
>CATIWF010091001.1:0-26489 GCA_949630135.1 Balakata baccata | reverse complement strand
GAATATAACATGTGTTAGTCTATCCAAATTAATAATGTCTCATCTCAATAATCCTATGACTAGGGATAATTTAGATACTAACATAATTACATATGATAAGAATTTCATTATCATGATCTCATCATGATTTCCTTCATGCTATGTTATGTATCAAGGACTTCATTAATTGATTTAAGATCACTATCAATTTATATATCAAATGAATACCAAATTAATGAAAATGCATTTTATTAATTAAAAAATATGTACAATAAGTGCTAAAGGTGATTGCTTTTAGGGCACTTCTCTAACAATACCATTAAGGGAGTCTTGGTACCATATTAGGCCCAGAGTTGGCCATCATGAGAACAAGACCCATGTATTAAGGGGTTATTCTTGGAGTGCCACCCTCAGAGACTTTAAGATGTTTTTTTCTTAAATGGAGTTCTTACGTGGCTCGGAGTTGCCGTAGATCCCGTATCCATTTTAGTCTAGTTTATAGTATATAGGCAAAGTAATCATGACAATATTACAATGGTGAGTATTGAGGTAATATTATGATGAGAATTATTACGAGATGATAAAACGAGTTATGTTATACAAGTGATGAATATGAATGTTTTTATTGTTATATATGATATGATACAATAATTGGTAGAGATAATATTATATACTTATGAGTACCTACATGTAAATGTGTATACATAGGGATGAATATACAATACTTCATGCACTTTATGTGTTGAATAAATAGTGAGATATTTGTATAGGTTGTATGGGGTGACATGTGATAATCATAAATAAGAATGGTACGACATGTTAGCATGAATGTGTGTTTAAAAATGTAACTTGTGGCATAATAAAAAAGTTGCTTGTCACTTCGTAATACCCCTTCATATAGTCAAGATTTCTCTTAACTATACAAGGATATGTTACCAAACATCTATATGAAAATGCGGATAAATTAAATTTTTTTTTTAACATTTATGTGCATCACGGCCATGATGTCTAACTTGAATAAAACAAATAAACATGTTCACGATTTCATAATATATATGCATAAACAAAAATCTTAGAGTTTAGAAAAATATGGCTTACTAGAGTACTTAGCTATAAAAGAGCCATAAAACACAAAACTCAATGTTCAAATTACAATTGATATGGACAAAAAAAGAGAAGACTTTACAAAAACTCACTATTTGACTTATACCACAAAAGGATTCTAGATTCTGGGCTTTTTATCTTCTATAGCTCTCCTAGTAAGTCTCTTCACCTATATGAGAGACAACAAGCACTCTCATACCAAGCAATTGCTTAATGGTATACAATAGTACAATAAAATGGAATACATGAGCAATACACAATTCATGGCATGCGATGTATCACATTACACAACTGATCATTCCATTTACAATTATAAACAACATAATAAAAGTTCATAGAATTCACATTATAGTATCACTTAGCTAGTTATGCATTAACCTCTTAGAGGCTCGAGCATTTCCGGTTGTTAGGAGAAGCATTGACCTCTCGAAGGCTTGAGCTTCAATCCTTAAAGTATTAACCTCTCAAAGGCTCGAGCTTTAGGTTATTAGGGAGCTATGGTACGGAGGTATGTCAAACATTCACCTTCTAGTCTTGCATGGTAGCCATGAACATAGAAAATATTTCCTAATCAATTACCATAACACAAGTTGAAACCAAATGCAAAAGTCAAAATTTTGCCTGGGTCACGACCGTCATTTTGTCCCATAGGTGCAAAGGCGTCATGGTTACGACCCTATGGTGTCACGGCCATGACTTTCTAGAAATTCAATAAATTCAGCAAAAACTCAACTCATATCTTGTGCCAATCATTTACACACAAGGTCCTAATGTTTGGTTAGTTACCGAACTCATCTACTACACTCCGAAAGCCACATTTCCATGCATATACACATAAAATTGATCCATTTCCAAAATAAAACCACATGATTACATACACAATTCATATTTATACATCAAATCCCCATTTACTTTCTTTATTTTGTTTCAGTTCATTTATTACTATGAGTGGTTCCAACTACCAACTTATACATAATTGGCATAAGCCTCATATCTTGCACTTCAAGGCTACCATATTTATTCCATCAAACATTTCAAATCACATATAATACACACTTTAGCATTTGTGGCATCACCAACTATCTCATACAAGTTCAATCATTTGGTCGCATTACATACCGTGCCATTATTTAAAAAAAAAAAGGTGAGTGAAAAAAATAGTGAGAGAAATATTTGAGTGCCAATATTTTTGGGTGTATTGCATATTATTGTATTATAGGTATGGATCCATTGCGATTGGGCTCACATTAATGATAAATTAAAATACAACAAATAGTAAGAACGTTTGGAATTCTAAAATGTCACCTATATGGCCCTAACTTGACCTCTATTTTTCCCCCTTTGTTCACTTTTGGCCATCCATTTTGCCTATAAATATGCTCATATTTGAGCATTTGGTTCGGAGGTAGAGAGAACATCGGATGTTGAGAAGAAAATCTAAAGAATCAATTCCTTTCATGAATATGTGAGAGAGTTGAGTTTTTTGAAAATTTTTCCGAAAAATGTGAGAAAAATATTTAAGTTTTTTTTTCGGAAACACTTGAATGCCACTATTTTTTGAGTTTATCTCATATTGGTGTGGGAAAAGATGCATGTAAGTCTCCATATTCATTTTATCATTCCCAATCTTGACCTTCCGCATTGTTTTTTTCTTTATTTAGTTTTCAATAATTGATATAAAAATTAAACTATACTATAACTAAATGTAAGAGTCTCCATTTATATAAACACCGACGCAAATAATGTTATAAACATTAGCTTTTAAAAAAATTAACTAGCGGCATAAAATTGTAGTCTCCTATTGAATTAGTGTTCTCTTGTTTCTAAAAATATAAAAGATGATACTTGGAAAATGACATCCAGTTTTTTATAAAGATGAAAAATCGAATTGGAATTTGATATGTTATTTTTCTTATTATGTTTACCTTTAAACCATTTTTTTTTTATCATTTTAATAGACTGCATACTACTCAACATTCAATCAATTTTTTTCTTTACAATTAAATTATCAAAAATTTTTTTGTAATGCAAACATATCATATAAAAGTTTAAAGATTATTTTTCCATAATATTGATTTAAGTAAATAAAGTTACAAAATATCATCATAATAAAAAATCAACCAACTAAAAAGTAGACCTACCAATCCACAAATAAAAGTTAATTCTAACATCATCATCGACATTATAGAGTTGTGATCTAATTCTCATACGTAGACAGTTAGGCCTCTAGAATTATTATGTAAATAATTTTCTACATGTTGAAAGAAAAAGAAAAAAAATTAATCACTCAAGATAATAATATTAATAATACAGGGAAGAAAACAAAGGAAACTTACTCAAGCATTCATATTTTCTCTTGATGCAACTAGTTCTTCAGGAGGATTCAAATTAATATTTAAATTCCACTCGCTAAATTGTTTAAACAAATTTTTTGCTTTGTGCGTGATTGCTTTTGCTTAGATTAGAAGAAGAAAAAGACTAAAAAATCAAACTCCTATATATAATTGCCTAAAAAGTAGACCTCTAAAAAGTAGACCTAAATGACCTCTACATCACCCTTTTTTCACCCCCTTTTGATCACTTTTCGCCATCCACTTTGCCTATAAATAGGCGTAGATTTGAGCATATGTTGGATTGTAAAGAAAGCAGCAAGCGTTGAGAAGAAGAATCATGGGATAAATTTCTTTTAATGAGTATAAGAGAGAGTTGAGTTTCCAAAAATGATAAGTGACAAAAATAACGAGCAAAATAATTGATATATTTTTGTGAAATGCTTGAGTACCACTTTTTTAGATTTATCTCATATTGTTGTGTCATTTATGTGAATCCCTTCTATATGGGACAATAGAAATAATTAATTAAAATAACAATATTAAATAATGAAAACTTTTGAAGTTTTGAAATGTCATCTATTTGACTCTTATATTACCTTCACATTACCCTTTTTTAATCCCTTTTGACCATCCATTTTGCCTATTTATAGGCATAAATTTGAGCATTTGTTGCATTACAAAGAGAGTAATATGTGTTGAGAATAAAATGGGATAAATTCCTTTGATGTGCATGTGTGAGAGTTGGTTTTTAGGAAATTTTTCTAAAACAAGTGAGTGACAAAAATAATAAAAAAAATATTTTTGGTATATTTTTAGAAATCACATGAGTGCTAATATTTTAAAGTTTATCTCATATTCTTGTATTGTTATCATACATCCTTGTATGTAGAACCCACAACAATGATTAATTAAAATAATATCAATGAATATTAACTTTTGGAGTTTTGAAATGCCACCTATTTAGACCCTATATGGCCCCTTTTGCTAACTTTTGGCCATCCATTTTACCTATAAATAGATACAAATTTGAGCATTTGCTGCAATGAAGAGAGAGCAACGAAAATTGAAAATAAAATCCAAGGGTTAAATTCCTAGGATGAGTATGTGAAAGGGATAGGTTTTTAAATAAAATTTTCAAGAATGGTGAGTGACACACATGAATGACACTATTTTTTAGTTTATTTCATATTGTTGTATCATTGGTATGGGTCCACTAAATATGAGATCCACATCAATTATTAATTAAAATAACAATATTAAATAATAAGAACTTTTGAGGTTATGAAATGCCACCTTTTTGGCTCCTATATTGACCCTATTTTTCCCTCATTTTGTTCACTTTTTACCATTTATTTTGCCAATAAATAAATACAATTTTGAGTATTTCTGTACTGTAGAGAGAGCAATGGACATTTAGAAGAAAATCCTAGAGATAAATTTCATTCATAAATATGTGAGAGAATTGGGTTTTTGGACAAATTTAAAAAAAAATGTGAGCGACAAAAATAGTAAAAAATATTTAAGTGTCACTAGTTTTGGGTTTATTCCATGTTATTGTATTGTAAGTATGGATCCCTTGCGATTAGGCTCACATTAATGATAAAACTAAAAATATAACAAATACTAAGAAGTTTAGGAGTTTTGAATTGTTACCTACAAATAGGCTCAAATTTGAGCATTTGGTGCACGGTAGAGAGAACATTGTGGGTTGAGAAGAAAATCTAAGAGATAACTTCCTTCGATGAATAGGAGAGAGAGTTAGGTTTTTTGAAAATTTTTCGGAAAAAGGTGACTGAAAACAAATATGGAAGGTTTTTTTAGGAACATTTTAGTGCCACTATTTACTGGTTTATCTCATATTATTGTGTTGTTGGTATGGAAAAAGGTACACATAAGTCTTTATCTTTATTTCATCATTCCAGCCCTTAACCTTCCGCATCATCTTTTTTTTTCAATAAATAATAAAAAATTAAAAAAACTATTTGTAAGAGTCTCCATTTATATAAACATCGATGCAAATAATATTATACATGTCAGTTTTTAAAAATTAGCTAGTGGCCTGTAGTTGTAATCTCCTATTGAATTAGTGTTTTTATGTTCCTAAAAATGTAAAAGACAATATTTCCCATTATATTGACTTAATTAAATGAAAATACAAAATATCATCATAATTAAAAATCAACCAACTAAAAAGTAAGTATATCAATCCGCAAATAAAAGTTAATTCTAACATCATCACCAACGTTATAAAATTGTGATGTAATTCCCATCCATAGACATTTGGGCCTTCAAAATTATTATGTAGATAATTTGCTGCATGTTGAAAAAAAAAAATAAAATTAATCACTCAAGATAATAATATGGAAAAATTATTATTTACCCTATGTAGTTTAACATAATACACTAGTACCTTCTGAAATTCAAAAAAAAATATATGACTTGCCCCGGTTGTTAATATAATACACTAGTACCTCCTTAAATTTGAAAATTATAATATTTACTCCCTGAAAGTTTGACATATTGCACTAGTACCCCATTGTAAGTTTAATTTATTATATTAATACTTCCATGAAATTTGACATATTATATTAGTATCCCCCTGAATAAAAGAGAATATTCTTTTTTATGGTAAATATCATAAAATTTAATAGGACTAATTAGTTCAATAGAAATCAAATAGAATGGGCAAATTATATATATTTCAAACTATAGGGGATTAATAGTAATTTTTCCTAATAATATTAATAAAAGAGTGAAGAAAATAAAGGAAACTTACTCAAAGCATTACTATTAATTCTTGATGCAACTAGTTCTTTAGGAGGAATCAAATTTCTTAAACAAATTTTGTACTTTATGCATGATTGTTTTTGCTCGAATTAGGAGAAGGAGAAGCCCAAAAACTTGAACTCATGTATATAACTGCCTCAAAAGTAGAACTATATAGCCTTTACATAACTCTCATTTCATCCCCTTTTGTTCTCTTTTCATCCCCTTTGAACTTTTGTTCCCTTTTAATTAATTTTTTTTTTATCATCTTTGGTAGAATACATACTAATCAACATTCAATCAAATTTTTTTCTTTACAATTAAATTATCAAATATTACTTTTTAATGGAAAACATATCATTGCAAAAGTTCAAAGACAATATATCCACATTATATTGATTTAATTAAATGAAAATACAAAATACTATCGTAATTAAAAATTAACCAACTAAAAAGTAGACATATCAATCCATAAATAAAAGTTAATTCTAACATCATCATCGACACTATAAAGTTGTGATATAATTTCTATCCGTAGACTATTAGGCCTCCAGAATTATAATGTAAATAATTTATTGCATGTTAAAAAAATAAAAGAGAAAATTAATCACTCAAGATAATAAAATTATTCAAAGAGTGCATAAAACAAAACAAACTTACATAAAGAATTCCTATTCTCTCTTGATGCCACTGGTTCTTCAGGAGGATTCAAATTAATATTTAAGTTCTGCTTGCCGAATTGCTTAAAAATTTTTTTTCCTTTGTGTGGATTGCTTTTGCTCATATTAGAAGAAGGAGAAGCCCAACAAATTGAATCCCTGTATATAACTACCAAGAAAGAAGACTACATAATCCTTTTTTTTGTCCCCTTTTGCTCACTTTTTGCCATCAACTTTACCTATAAATAGACAAAGATTTGAGCATATGACGCACTACTAAGAGTACAACATAATAAATTCCTTTGATGTGTATAAGAAAGAGTTGTGTTTCCAAAAAGAGTCAGTAACAAAAACTGAAGAAAATAATTTGATCGTTTTTGGAAAACACTTGAGTTTCACTATTTTTGGATTTATCTCATATTATTGTATCGATGGTGAGGGTTCCTTCTATATGGTAACCTCTACAATGATTAATTAAAATAAAAAAAATTTATTATTTACCTAATGCAGTTTGATATAATACACTAATACTCCACTGAAATTTAAAAAATATATGATTTGCCCCCTCTATTTTATTTCCATTAAACTATATAGTCCTTATATTCAATTTTAAGGCATTTAACATTAGTAAGAAATGATATTCTCTTTTACTTGGGGGGATACTAGTACAATTATAATAAATCAAATTTGTAAAGAAGCATTAGTGCAATATAACAAACTTTCAGGGGGTAAATAATAATTTTCGAACCTTAGAGGGGTATTAGTATATTATGTCAAACTACATAGGGCAAATCATATATTTTTCAAATATTAGAGAGTACTAGTTTATCATGACAAACCACAAAGAGTAAATAATGGTTTTTTCCTAAAATAACAATACTAAATAATAAGAACTTTTAAAGTTTTGATTTGTCATTAAATTGGCCCCTACGTAGCCCTTATTTTGCCCTGCTTTTATTCACTTTTGGCCATCTATTTTGCCTATTTATAGGCATATATTTGATCATTTGATGCACTATAATGAGAGCAACATGCGTTGAGAATAAAATCCGAGAGATAAATTTATTTTACTAAGTATGTGTGAGAGTTGTATTGTTGGTATATAGTTGGTGTTGGTCCCTTGCACGTGAGGCCCACGACAGTAGTTAATTGAAATAACAATATTAAATAATCAATAAGAAATTACAGGATTGTGAAATGTCACTTTTTGGCCCTTACGTGAACCTTACTTTGCCCTCCTTTGCTCACTTTTGGCCATCTATTTTGCCAATAAATAAGCACAATTTTAAGTGTTTGGTGCATTATAGAGAGCAAATGGGCATTGACGAGAAAATCCAAGAAATAAATTCCTTTGATAAGTATTTGAAAGAGTTGGGTTTTTTGACAAATTTTTCAAAAAATGTGAGTGAGAAAATAAGTGAGAAAAATAATTGCGTATTTTTTAAAATTATTTAAGTGCCACTATCTCTTATTGTTATATTGGTGGTATGGATTCCTCGCGATCGGGCCCACATTAATGATAAATTAAAATATAACAAATAGTAAGAATTTTTAGAATTTTGAAATGTCATCTATATGAACCCAACTTGGCATGTACTTTGCCCCCTCTTTTGTTCACTTTTGGCCATCCATTTTGCTTGTAAGTAGGTGCAGATTTGAAAATTTGGTGCACTGCAGAAAAAGCAACGACATTGAGAAGAAAATCTAAAGGATGAATTTCATTGATGAGTATTGATATGCCACCTACTTGGCCTGTAATATTCACTAGTTGGAGCCTAGAATTTATTGTGGGATATGAAGGGTAAAATGGTAATTAAAAGTATATAGGAATAAGTTTTGAGAATATATGGAAGGTATATTAGAGGTATATATAAGGTGTATGGGAGGTGTATGTGTGGTATTAGCCGATTTTAGCTTCAGTTTCAAGAAAGGGATGAAATAACACAAAAATAAAGAAAAATTAAGGTGTCACGGTTGTGACAAGGGGGTGTCACGACTGTGACAATCGAAAAAGTTGGATAAACATGATTGTTCAAAGTTGGTTGCTATAACAACTCTTGATGGCCATGAAAGGGGACCTTCTTGACCGTGAAAGGGTCTGTATAAAAGCTTTTTACACGATCTAATCACCAATTTTCACAAACTTTTCAATCCTTAAACCCTAAAAGCAGACCATAGACATCCAAGAACCCTATGTGAGTGATTCTTCATGGTTTTTAAGCGAATTAAACACCAACCCAAAAGGGAAAACAAGATTTAAGCAAGATTTGAAGAAATTATCCATCTTTGGTGAAGTTTTGGAGGAGAGAAAAAGTTAGTGCAAGAGGGACCACAAATTCCTTGCATGAACAATTGTGTATTATGCCACCAAGAGGTAAGAAAATACAAGAAAGTGATCTCTTTACTATGATTATGAAGTTATATGAAGAGATTATGTTGTTTAGTTGGAAATCCATGAAGGAAGGGGTTATGGAAGATGAAGGGTGTTGGAGTTTTATGCATATTTATATTCTTTGAAGCTATTAGAAGTGAGATACCATGACATTGAGTCGAAAACATGCATAATAACTTTAGTTTGGGAATTATGGGATTAGATATATGATTATACATATTGTTATAGTTTTAAAAATTGATATATGGTTATTGTTGTTATAGGTAAACAAGTTGAGGAAGGTGGTGACCACCAAGAGGTGTAGTCAAGCTCCTTAGCTTTGGATTTTGTCAAGCTCCGTGAGGTTCGTATATATAGGCATTTTCGTTCTCCTTGAGGCATGATTGTGTGTTAATTGGTTGAATTATATGTCATGATGATGAATTTTGTGTAATATGCATATAATTAATGAGTATTTGAAATTTATGGAATGCCATGCAAAAGCATATAAGAATGAAATGCAGTATCTTGACATGTAAATTTATTAAACAAGTATGTAAATGTAGTGAGCATTGATTTAAAAATGACATTGAGTTAGTGTAAATATCATGAACTTTAATATGTGTTAAATATTGGAATATAAGGTAAATATAAATTTGGAAGCATAAAATGGCATGTTTAAGATGTTAAGAATGTTATTTTGAGTGATAGAATTGCATAAATATGTTGATAAGCAAGAAAATGACAAATACACTAAATTGAAAATAATGTACATGTAAAATTTGAGTTGTGAGCTTAGTTGTGACCCCATTTTGGGGGATGATTTGAATTGTGATAATTTGTTTATTTTGTTATCCAATGACCATGAATGATTTCTATAAATGTTTAGGAAGGACTTTTGAAGTGAAATTTTGACAAAATTTGACCATAGGTACAAGGTAGGACCTTTTCACAACTAATGTCATAAACATGCTGAAATTGTCATGGCCATGAATCCTACTCTAGTAGCCTTCACGACCATGGTTCACAGCCAAACCAAAATTCATGGCTACGAAGACACTATTCACAACAAAGGTGACCTATATTTAAATGATATTTTGGTGTGTCCGAAACATGCCGATCATGCATAAATGTTAATGTATGATGCTAAAACATATGGAAACATATTGATGAACATGTTTATGATATGTGAACATACATATGTTTATGTAACATGATGAAAATAAGAAAGAATGAGATTTAAATAAGAAGATGCACTAACATAAATGCCTATTTCTCCACATGTGCACTAGAATTAGGATAATGGTGCACCATTAAGGGAACTTATAATACCAAATCAGTTATATTTTTAAGGACAAGATGGCTCAAGCTTGTGGAGTGCCGTTGATCCCATATATACATATATAGATGATATATAGTACTCAATCAACGAGGCTTAAGCTCGTGGAGCACTCTTGATTGGAGATTAGAGTGAATATGATGGTTTAAGCTTGTGGAGTACCCTTATTTCACACTCCATATGAGGACAGTCCAAGAACGAGACTTGGGCTAATAACTAGAAAGTGTGATATGAATTATAACTACATTGCATTAGTAGTTGAATTAATAATTGATATATGTTGTTAGTTAGACATGTAAACCTTGTATATTGGTATGCCACTTGTATGTTTAATTAAAATATATGCCATCTTTATCTATGATTATTTGGGAGAACCTAGACGCCTATATGTACTATTAAGCTACAAATGGCTTAGAGTGGATTTTTCTCACGCAGCTTCAGGAGTTTGTAGATAGTAGATCCGAAGTTGATAAGGAGAAGTGAAAGCCCACCTCAGAGAAGATATTTAGACCCCGTTTGTGGGTCAATGACATTATGTATTTTGTTATACATGTGCATTTGGGTTGGTATATATGCCATGTATAAAATGAAAGAATCTATTTTATATTTTGATATAATGGTTAATATATGGTGATGTGTAAGACTTGTAAGCCACAACTATGATCAAATGATAGATATACTCATGTATATAGTTAATAAGATGAGTTGATAACCAAAATAGCATGTTTAATTAGATGTATCTAATAAAAGAAAAGTTTTAATTCAGACCGATTCATCTAACTAGTCATGTGGCATTCCGCTTGTATAATGGGTTTATATCTATTATATAGGCAGGGCGCTACATGGCCCCTACATGGTCCCCTTTTTTAACTTTTAACCATCTATTTTATATATAAATTGGCTCTGATTTGAATATTTGGTGCACTACAAAGAGAACAACGGGTGTTGAGAAGAAAATATATGAGATAAATTCCTTTAATGAATATGTGAGAGAATTGAGTTTTTTGAAACTTTTTCCAAAAAGGGTGAGTGACAAAAATAGTGAAAAAAATATTTAAGATGTTTTTTGGGAACACTTTAGTGCTACTATTTTTAGGTTTTTCTCATATTGTTGTATTGTTTGTGTGAGAAAAGGTGTGCATAAGTCTTCATTTTCTCTTCATCATTCCCGCTCTTGTCGTTTCATATTCCTTTTTTTTAATAAATAATAAAGAAAATTTTTAAAAATAAAACTGATTGTAAGTGTCTTTGTTTGTATAAACAATGAAGCAAATAATATTATAAACGTCAGCTTTTAAAAAATTAATTGATGGCCTATAGTTGTAGCCTCCTTTCGAATAATATTTTCTTTGTTCCTAAAATAATATCATATGATACTTGGAAAATCATATCTAGTTTTTTATAAAGATGAATTATCAAATTGGAATTTGATTTGTTGTTTAGAAATCACATTTATTTTATTTTTCTTGTTTTGTTTACCTTAAAATCAAATTTATCATCTTTAATAGAATCATACTTCTCAATGTTCAATCAATTTTTTTTTATCTTCACAATTAAATCATCCAATGTTGTTTTTTTAATGCAAAGAGCAATGGACATTGAGAAGTAAATCTAATGGATTCCTTTGATAAGTATGTGAGAGAGTTGATTTTTTGAGAATTTTTTAAAAAAATGTGAGCGATAAAATTAGTAAAAAAAAAATATTTTCGTTATTTTTGGAAAATATTTAAGTGCCACTTTTTTTGAGTTTATCTCATATTGTTGTAATGTTGGTAAAGATTTCCTTGAGATTGGACCCATATTAATGATAAATTAAAATATAATAAATAATAATAACTTTAGGAGTTTTGTAATATCTCCTATATGGCCCCAACTTGGCCTCTAATTTGGCCCCTTTTATTCATTTTTAGCAATCCATTTTGCCTATAAAGGAGTGCATATATGAGCATTTGGTGCACTGCAAGGAGAACAACGAAGTTGAGAAGAAAATCTAAGGGATGAATGTCATTGACGAGTATTGATATGCCACCTATTTGGCCCTTACGTGGCCCTCTTTTGTGCACTTTTAACTATCTATTTATCTATAAATTGGTTCTAATTTGAACATTGCACAAAGAACAATGAGTGTTAAGAAAAAAATCTAAGAGATAAATTCCTTTAATGAATATGTGAGAGAGTTGAGTCTTTTAAAAATTTTTCCAAAATGGTTGAATGACAAAAAATAGTGAGAAAATTATTTAAGGTGTTTTTTTTTTGGAACACTTGAGTGCCATTGTTTTTAGATTTATGTCATATTATTGTATTGTTCGTATGAAAAAAAGGTGTGCATAAGTCTTCATTTTCATTTTATTATTCCCGCTCTCATTATTCCCGCTCTTGACCTTTCACATCGCCTTTTTTTTATTTCTTTAATAAATAATAAATAAAATTTTAAAAAATAAAACTGATTGTAAGTGTTTTGTTTATATAAATAACAATGCAAATAATATTATAAACGTCAGATTTTAAAAAAGTAAAATGATAGCCTATAACTGTAGTCTCTTATTGAATTAGTGCTTTTTTAGTTCCTAAAAACATAACAAATGATACTTAGAACTTGATATCCATTTTTTATAAAAATAAAAATTCAAATTGGGATTTGATTTTTTGTTTAGAAATGATCTTTATTTTATTTTTCTTCTTTTGTTTACTTTTAAATAAATTTTTTTTATCATCTTTAGTAGAATAAATACAACTTAACATTCAATCAAAATATTTTTTCTTTACAATTAAATTATCAAACATTGATTTTTAATGCAAACATATAATTGCAAAAGTTATTGCATGTTGAAAAAGAAAAGAAAAAAATTAATCACTCGAGATAATTATATTAATTAATAAAAAAGTGAAAAAAATAAATAAAAGAAACTTACTCAAATTATTTTTATTTTCTCTTGAGAATAGCTTGTATCTGCTTCCGTTTAATGAGTTAGTACAATTTTATTCATTGAATTTCAGCCATTACATACCTGTTCTTATCAAAGAAAATCTTTTGTTTTTTGTATTAAGGCGGTAGAAGCTTCTATGCAATTAGGGTAAAAATCCCTTAGCAGAAAAGAATCTTTTCATAATATAAAAAAAAAAAATTCATAAGCCACTTGCACAACATTACTATTCTAAAGAAAGTTTCTTAGAAATATTTTATCTAAAATTTAGTCTCTTATTTTTACAAATTTCTTTCAATTTCTACAATTTTCCTAGATTATTTTTAATATCCTACAACAGGTGGTGAGATCATAGAACAAGTAGTAGCGGAGATGAAAAGAATTTAGGTCACAAAATAGTGAAAGAAGATGAAATTTTTTTTTCTTTTTCTAATTTCCGAAGGATAGGAGAGGTGAAATTCTTATGTAAATTGAGTATATGTAGGTCAAACCAATAAGAGATTGTCGGTTATAGAGACTATATATCCTACTATTGGAATATTAGAAGTTAAAGTTAAGACTCAAGATACAATCCATGATGGAGGAACATTAGTGCCAAGAGAGACATTAGACCTCCTGAAACTTTTGAAGTTTTTTAGAGGTAGTTTTGAATAATATTGTATATTCTTATTTTTTTTTCATCGTATTTTTTCTAAGTCTTTAATATTCTTTCTACATCTACTATTTCTTTTTCAAATTTTCATATAAAAAATCAATATTAAAAAGTTTTTAGGGAAATTCTTCATATTTACACTTTATTGGATTTATTTTAATATATCTAACCATCAATTGTTATGTCAATAATTAGGAATAAAGATTTGTTATTTTTCTAAAATAAGGGAGAGTAAAGATTATTTACTTCAATTTCTTTTTTAATTTTCATGACTATTTAATTACTTATTATGCAAAGAGACATAATAGTTGATAATTTGGTTGTACTCATATGTAATTGTTGCCTTAAGCGACTCTAATTAGGGAATAGAATTGATGTATATTTTTTTTTTTTTACTTTTTAATTGGACTTCTAATTAAAATTTTTGGCTCCTTGATACAATTAAGTGATTAGGGGTGTAATAAACCCCTTATATATATATATATATATATATATATATATATATATATATAGTTAGTTAGTTAGTTTACAACAAATCTCGACCTTGAAACCATTTAGAGAGGGATTAAAATTTATATTTGTCACGCCCCATATATATAATAGGATTAATTCCATTATATAAGTAGAATGTCATAGAATAAACTACTTTCATCAGTCTAAGTAAAAACCTTTTTCTTTGTATTAATACATACATTTATTTTTCTTATCATTTCCAAAATATTTGATTCATGGCTACAAGCCTCATACATATCCATATTTATAGCATTATATCATAATATACATCATGTACTTTTTTTTTATATAGGCCATGTCTATAAGCCCAAATGCATGATTATATACAATACAAAAAATGATACCATGGACTCACAAAGCTGGTCACAATTGTTTTTTCTAAGATGGGTACTAGTTCTCTTTACAGCTTTTCAAAACTTTATTATCAAGAAGCTCCTGAACATGCGTGAGAAAACTCATGCTAAGCCATTTCTAATTTAGTGGTACATATAAATATTAGAATTCTCCCATGCAATTATGCAAGTGAATGACAAACAAATATATCATGGCATATGAATACACAAACTATTGTATACATAACATAGAGAAGTAACATGCCACACTCAAATTACAATTAAATTCATGTTACATTACATTACATTCCTTACCATGTTGCTCATGTCATTAATATCTTTCATATTTCATTTTTATTTCAATAAATAGCCCAAGCCTCATTCCCAAACTAGCTGGATATGAGGTGTGAATAGGGGTACTCAATCGAGGTTAAGTCACCCTACTCACTATAATTTCAAGTCAAGAGGGCTCGCTAAGTTTAAAACAACTTGACTGGATATAACATCATCAATCTATGAGTACTAGGACCAGAGGTGCTCTCTGAGCTTAAACCAACTTGTCCTCACTCTTATACTTGTCGATACGTATCGATTATCCCCTTAATGGTGTACCATCTACCCTAAAGTAGTCCACAAGTTGATAAATAAGCATTTATAACATTGTATCTTTTCATTTTCATCTCAATCTCATATGTTTCAATCAATATGCATTGCACATAATCATATTCTCAAAACTTGTTTAAGCTCACAAGCATATTTTATTGTTGTATAACATCATATTTGAACATATGGTAATGATTGGTATGTCTCAGACTTAATAACACTTCATTAAAACAAAGTTCATTTTTGCTGTGAATACTATCTTCATAGCCGTGACTCCTTGGCTTGGTTGTGAAGGCTGGGTGTAAAACATTTTGTATCAATGTTCACAGTCATGACAGATTTTAGCTTAGTTGTGACGCTGGTTGTGAAAGGGCCAAACATTTAGCCTTAGCCGATTTTTACCTAATTTTCAAGCACTAAACCCTTCTTTAACACCTATAACATTCACATATGTATGACTAATCTAACCATACTCAAATTTTTCACAACTTATATCAAAATTTTCAAGTTTCACAACCTTATTCAACAACCTAAGTAAACACATACCACTTGCACTTAATGCATAACCAACATATCTATGCTCAATTAATGATTAATACATATTAACATACTCAAATTAACTTTCCTAGCTATTAGTCATGCCAATTCATACTTTTCCAACTCATTAAAATGCATTACTTAATATACAAGTATGCTTCAACATGCCATCTTACTCAAAACATCAATTATGCACATAATTCAACAATCAACACACATCATGTTTAAAGGCAAACAGCAATGCATACATGTACAAATCTCAAAAGGAGCTTGACCAACACCCAAGCTAAGGAACTTATCTACTCCTCTTGTTGGTTACCTTCCTCTTTCCCTTATTTTCCTATAACAAACATAAACATATATCAAGTTCTAAGTCTATGGAAGCATAGTAAAACATAAATCTAACCATGCTCCCCACACTAAGGTTATCATATATGATTCTAACTAAATCTCATGGTTTCTTGCTTCTCACAACTTCAAATAACACTTATCCACAAAGGATCTCAAGTCCCTTCCTCTTCAATAACCAATCTTCCATGGTTCTTCACCCTAAACATAGCAATCTCATTACATAACCTCATAATCATGGTAAAGAGAGAGATATAATGTTTACTTACCTCTTGAAGGTAGAAAACACCTTGGATCATGAAAAGAACTAGGCTTCCTCCTTGATCCAATCTTGGTTTCACTCTTGCATTTGGGGTTTAATTACTCATAACCTCATGAAGAAATACTCACATATGGTTCATAGGTGTGGAGGGATGTTTCTTAGGGTTTGAGAGATGATATTATTGGGTTTTGAAGATGTATCACATACAAAAAAAATGCAACAGAAATTAAATTTTTTTAAAACCCGATTCATAGGATACAACTTGTGTCATTAAAACTAATTTACTGAAGCAACGATAGAAATTAGTACCTTTAATTTCTTGGTTTGTTTCTTCAATTTTCCTTCTTGTTGGGTTGTCGCAAACCATAACAATCTAAAGTAAGATCATCTCTAACGTTGATCCATGCAGAAATGGAAGATTGAAACCCCAAGGGTGATGGTTTGAACATATACAATGTCTTAGCAAAGTGTATGCTCATTGAGAGAAAATCAAGAATTAACACTTAATTCTTTTATGGTTTAATTAAAATATATGCCCAAAATTTAATATAAATGTCTCTGAAAATGCCCCTAGGGTTTTAGAGTCCCACTCTAACCCAAACTTGATTCAAAAATCAAGTGGCACCAAAATAGGAGTAAAATAAGGGATTTAGGCAAATTAGGCCAATTGGCCTAATTTGTTGGCAGGGTTGTCGCTGCCAGCAGCCCATGCGGGCCTACTAAGTAAGCCAAGCTAGCCTGTGATCCCTTCCAAGAGATTTTTCCAGAATTTTTCCACGATCCTATCACGGTTCGACCTAAAATAATTCTTTCATATTTTTGGATCCCATCCAAGACCATTTTACTCATTCTTCACACCTCTAATGCGTGTGACCTATTAGGTTCCCGGTTATATTGGCCACCCAAATTAACAATTAATTCAAGCAAGTCATGAGTGGTATCTAGCAATACATCATGACCCCCAATTGATCGGAAAGTCAGTAGTTTGACTACAAACCTTTCCTTAGACAATATCCATGCAATTCGTCCTTTCACCATTCTATACCCCACTCGGTTCAAAGTATGGACAATGTGTCAACTCCCGCTAGATTGACTTTGTCACACCTACCCAAAGTGATGTTGGATCTTGTCTTTGAGAGTCATTACTCATTTAGATATGTCACTAAGGACTATCTTCATGACATTTCCGCTCTAGCCAGAGACTCCCAAGTAATGATCCTGACAAGAGGCCATGGGTATATACTCATTCTATTAGGAGTGGTGAATCCTTTATTGGCTACCCAATTACCTTCGAATACCTCAAGCTATACCTAATGACTATCTTATAAGCAACCTCTATGAGGCAATAAGGAATGGAGTCAAAGTATAGAATCAGTATCTAAGCTATCCTTGAGTACCTTAAGTCTAAGAATACTTGCACAATTGCTATGATAAGATTATCATTGACATTTGAATAGATCATCCATATGATTATATCATAGTAGGCCATCCAATATACTTTACTACTCTTAGCAATCTACATGTTAACTCTAAATATCTTATGCTTATAGGTTATGAGATCTACTTCTTGATCTAATCAAGGAGTATAACATGTGCTAGCCTGTTCGAATTAATATTGTCCTGTCTTATTAATCCTATGACTAGGGATAATTTTGATACTAACATAAGTACACATGATAGGAATCTCATTATTATGATCTTATCATGATTTCCTTCATGTTATGTTATGTATCAACAATTTTCATTAATCAGTATAAGATCCACATCAATTCATATGCATATGAATACCAACATAATGAAAGAATGCCAATATTAATGTGTTCATTTAGTGCCTAAGGTGATTGCTTTTAGGGCACATCTCTAACAATCTCCCACTTGCACTAAAGTCAATCGCCAATGTATATTACACCATAGGCAAGGATATGACCATCATATTCCTTTTGGGGACATGGTTTAATACATGATCAGTTATATTCTAATCAGTGCAAATTCTTTCTATCATTACATCACGCCTACCATTGATCTCTCTTATCATTTGGTAACGTTTGTTCATGTTTGGACCTTTGATGAGAACGTGAGTCCTTTTGCTCATGCAATGTCTCTATTATCATTCCAATCATATTGGATCAATAATGGTAGGAATCACTTTTAACTTTGTGATGAGTCCTTATCCAAACCACTTCCTTAGCTGCTTTGGAAGCTGTAATGTACTTTCAGTTTTGAATCTGCAGTCATCACTTGTTTAGAACTCTTCCAACCGACTACACAATCATTCAATATGAATACAAAGTTTGACTAGGATTTTGATTCATCCTTATATTGGATTCTAGCATCTAATAACTTGCTTACCTTAAGCTTAATATCTCCTTATATCTAGAATGCATCCTTAGTTCTTCTCAAGCACTTAAGGATCTTCTTGGCAGTCACTCAATGACCCATACTAGGGTCTGATTAGTATTTGCTCATGACTCTCAGAGCATAAGATACATTGGGCCTAGTACATAGCATAGTACACATAATGGATCTAATAGCCAAAGCTTATGGAATCCCATATGTGCCAATCCATTTGTCTTATATCTTTGGACATATATACTTATAGAGGATAACCCTATCGACTATAGGAATAAATTCTCTCTTGGACTGTTCCATGTTAAACCTCTTTAGCATCTTAGCTATGTAGACTAAGAAAGACCAAACAACCTTTTAAATCTATCTCTATAGATCTTAATCCCCTTCTTATAGGTCACTTTAAAGTCTTTCTTGGAGAAATATTTTGAGTGTAACAAACAAACTAATTTAGAATTGAGACGTCATTTCCTAAGTATTATGTCTTTCACATTTTACTATAGAAACCCGATAGCACTCCCACTAACCTTCTTGTAAACACAAGGTTCATCCATGTTTTGTGAGAAAGCAAACTATTTGATTATCTCATCAATTTGGATGTTCTAACTCCCAAATGCTTGCATCAGTCCATAAATGGATTTTTGCAATTTTGCATCTCGTTTTTCCATCATTAGATGTGAATACCTCTGATTGTGTCATATACACATCCTAGGTAAGATTTCCTTAATGAAAAGCTACATTCACATCCATTTCTAAATCTCATCACTTTCAGTAGCAATGGCTAGGAGTAATGTGATGAATTTAACCATAGCATATGGAGATAAAGGCATAGTCATAGTCAACCTTTGTCTTTGATGATATCCTTTAGCTATTAATCCTAGCTTTATAGGTAACTATATTAACTTCCATGTTAGTCCTCAACTTGAAAATCCGTTTGCACCTAATGGGCTTTATGCATTCAGGTGGGTCAACCAAAGTTCATACTTGGTTTTAGACATGGAATCCATCTTTAATTCGTGGCTTTCGCCTTTTGTCATATTATGAACCTTTTAGAACTTCTTTATAAGCGATAGGTTCATTATCCTTAATGAACAATATGACCTTTTGTTCACTTATAAGAGACCTATATCTCTTGTGAATAACTCATATCCTACCACACTTATGAAGTTCTTGTGTTTCATAAGGTCTTACTTTCACTTCATCTTTATGAGTAATGGATTCTAGGCTTTGTCAGTTGATTTGTGTTTGCTTAAGCATCTTGAACTTCATTAAGTTCAATCTTGCTCCAACTCTTCATTAAGTTCAATCTTGCTCCAACTATCTTTTTATAGAAGGAACTCTTACTCTTGAAAGATAGCATACTTTGAATAGTGGTTGAACTGATATCCAAATAATTTTCATTAGTTATCCCATATACAAACATTAGGTTAGACTTAGCTTTGAGTTAGTCTAACATTATCTGCCCCTAAGCAGGACAATTCCAAACTTTCATTTATGAAAGAATAGGTTTTATGTTACTTCATATTTAATATGGAACAACATCAACTAATTGATAAGGTATTATGTTTATCATATAAACATAATCCCATGTGCATTACCATAAAAAGGAACTTTAAAGAATTCTAAAAGCTTATTATGTACCTCACCATGTCTAACAAGGTTCAGCTACTCTTTTTATCCACATCATTATACTATGGCGTATAAGGTTTGGTTCATTGAGATAAAATCCCATTATCTCTTATATGACATTAAATAGTTAGCTTAAGTATTATTTCATTTCGATCTAATCTAAGTAACTTAATACTTTTGCCAAATTGTTCCTCTACTTCATTTTTGAATTCTTTGAACGTTTCAACGGTTTCAAATTTGTATCTCATTATATACAAATACCCAAATTATGAGTGATCATAATTAAGAAAATGAAAGAGACAAAACCATTTATGGCATGCATGAACATTAGTCCACATATATCTATATGTACAAGGTCCATTAGTCCTTTTGCATGTTCATCCTTTTCACTAAAAGGTGATTTTATCAACATGCTTAGTAAATGAGATTCACATGCATCATATGATTCCTAATCAAATGACCCCAAGTTACCATAACTTATCATGTGATTCTCCTTTTTATGCCCGAGCTGACAATGCCATAATTTTCAATTTTAAGTCATCAACCCTTTAAATTTGACATGGAGGATAGAATCAAACATTCCATGATCATAAACTCTATTGCATAATGTTTTAGTTTCATAAGGAATACTCTTTGGCTATATAGAACAACAATTGTTCTTAATAGTCAAACGAAAAACTTTTGTTGAACTATTAAACAAAACTATATTCTTTATTCATAAACTAAAACAATTGTAATTGATTTAATCCTTTAAACAAGCTTAGTAGAAAGTGTTGAAACTTAAGCCTCTATAGCTATTGTAGCAATTGTTGCATTATGGCCAATATGCACAATTTCGACTCTCCCTTCTTAAGCTTTTTATTACTTCTTTGGCCTTGCATATCGTGTATATGTGAGACATACATGTGGTATCTAATAGCCATGTATTATTACAAGAACCAATATTATCATTTTTAGCAAATTTACTTGAAATAAAAAGCGCATATATATGCCTTATCCTTCTTCTTCTTTAAAACTCCAAATAAGCTTTATTATTCCATTTCCATTTAGCAACTCTTGCCATAATAGAAGTACCTTTTAAGATGTTTCTCTACCTTTTCCTTTTATTTATAATGCATGTTACATTTTGGATCTCCCTTCTATTATCTTAGAGTGGTAGAACAATGTAGATATCTCATATCACTCAGTGTGAGCTTGCTTATTGGTCATCTCTCTAAGATAATAAATAATGGTTTTGCATCCATCTCCATACTACTTTTGAAGTTTGAACAACTTAGGACCAATCCATTGTTATCCAAGTACTTGTATGCAAATTGTTCATAACACTTGCATCTCAAGCAGTAAGGGAAGGAAAATGGCTATTTCAAGACTTTGGCAACCTTTTGGATCTGAGAACCATTCTCAGTTTTATGCCAGTTAAGAAAGCTTAGGTTAGTCAAAATGTACGACTCATGATTACACTTTGATTCACATTTAATGATATGATTCTAACAACTTGGATGCAAAAATCAAGATTGTAGAAGTGTGTACATGAATGAATGCATGCATGATATTAGGTCTTTAATAAAATGCATTATGGCTCCCACTATTTTATTATGAACCTATAGCCCTCATTATGAACTCAAGAGACCTTATTTGGAAGTTCTCCTGGTGGGTCGGTATCCAATTCCAATTTAAGAAAAATCTTGAGTCAGCTCAACAAACCTTCTTAAATCAAATCGGTAGGTATCTGATTCATACCAATTGCATCTTTAGATGTAACTACTGAATTGTGCTATCAACTAATTGATAAGTGCACAAATCATTGGGCTATCAACTCTTGATACATATACATCTCATATCCATTTACCCAACACCGCCTCTAATTTACATTGACCTTGTGTCAACTCAACAAATCATTGAAATCAATTAAGACCAACTCATTAATCATGAAATCATATTTCAATGGTTTAAATATATTCTTATAGAGTGGGTTTGAGTTAGCTCAACAACCCAGCATCTAGAAGAACTCTTGTTCTCCCCATATTAATGGAAGACGTTAGTCTTAATTATTATTTATTAAGGGATTTTGTTAATAAAATCTCATAATGTTTATGGCATGTTAAACATACATCCATACATAGACATACATTCAAGAGTTACTATAAATATATGGCATGATTATGGACAATCTAACATCAATCCCTTGAGCCATGGAAGGATTGACTAGGTCTAGCCTAGGTAGATGCATGAATTACAACATTTAAAATAGAAATAAAATTCCTATTTCTATGTCTTCTTGTAAATGGCGCCAACTCCTTTTGTTTCTTACTCCTTGCATTTCCATCTATCATTGTCCTACGTAATCTAATTACATAATTCAAAAGAGAAAACCTCAATTTGCGTTTGAGGGGAGTGAGATGAAAAAAGAAATACATGAGAAAGAAAGGGGAGGCAGGGACATGCAGACCGTATTTACCATAAAACAAAAGTAATCATGCATCCTAATCATATTGGGTTTAAGTCCATAATCATCCATCATGCCTTTCCATACACCCCTACCATGCATTCTCTAATGCATAAAATAAAATAAACTAAGGTACCTATAATTTTGGACTCCAAATATGAAAGTTTATTTCAACTCTTGAATCAAAATTGCCTACTTATATCATTTTGGTTAGTTTAATTTTGTACACCATTTCAATATGGATTTTAATATTTAATCAAATTAATTAAATTCTATATTTCCAAAAATTAATTCAAAATTAATCTACCTTAAAATCAAGTTACTATGATTTCAAAAATTTAACAATTTAATTTTAACATAAATACCACTATCTAGTCATACTAGAATTGTAATTGCTCAATTTAAATTAATTCAAAATTAATTTCCAACAATTCCTAAAATTTTTATAATCTTATATCATCATTATAATCATCTTTAGGTCAGCTCAATTCCATCAAAATAATTTTGGCACAAACCAAAATTATCAAGAAAAACGAACCGACACACTAGACACTAAAATGACTCATTTATGATCTAGAATTAATTTAAAAACTTAAATTCGAGTAAAATAATTTTGGCATGCATTTAACATTAAAATAAAAATTAAATATCACATAAAAATATTATAAGGTGATGGAACCGAAATATACATATACAAAAAAATTCAATCAAAGCAGCCCTGCTAGGCGCACTAAAACAGAACCGTTTTGGTATTTATTTGAAAAAATAATGAAAACAATTTTTAATTAATTATTGGAAACTTCTAAATGCTTAAACATATTCTCAATATGTTTAAATAATTTTTCCATAATTAAATTATAAAAAACTTATGAACAGCCCTATCATACAAACCAAACAATATCTCAAATTCATCAAAATGTAATTTTTAGCAATTTTGCAATAAATTCGAGATAAATTATTTGAATCACATTCAAACCATTTTTCAATCAAAATAATCATTCTAAATTATCCCATGATCAAATTATTGAAAGAAAATATTTAAAACGAATTTTACAATTTAATTTTAATTTTTCAAACCTATGGAACCAGAATTGCCAAAACCGTGCAATCGAATTGCAATTTTAATAAATTTAAATTTAATGGACACAAGGAGACTCTAATACCAATGTTGGGTTTTGAAGATGTATTACATACAAAAAAATACAGCGGAAATTAAAATTTTTCAAAACCCGGTTCATAGGTTACAACTTGTGCCATTAAAACTAATTTACTAAAGCAAAGATAGAAATTAGTACATTTAATTTCTTGGCTTGTTTCTTCAATTTTCCTTCTTATCAGGTTGTCGAAACCACAACATTCCAAAGTAGGATCTTCTTTAACGTAGATCGAAGTGTAATTGGAAGATTGAAACCCCAAAGGTGATGGTTTGAACATATACAATGTATTAGCAAAGTGTATGCTCATTGAGAGAAAATCACGAATTAACATTTAATTCTTTTGTAGCTTAATTAAATTTTCTATCCAAAATTTAATATAAATATGTCTCCAAAAATGTCCATAAGGTTTTAGAGTCTCATTCTAACCAAAACTTGATTCAAAAATCAAGTGGCACCAAAATAGGAGTAAAATAGGGAATTTAGGCAAATTAGGCCAATTGGCCTAATTTATTGGCAGGGCTGTTACTGCTAGCAGCCTGTGCCAGCTGACAAGCCCAGTGGGCTCGCGTGGACCTGTGACCCATTCCAAGCGATTTTTTTAGAATTTTTCTTCGAATCCATCAGAGTTCGACCCAAAATAATTATCTTATATTTTTGGATCACTTCCAAGATCATTTTACTCATTTTTCACACCTCCAATGTGTGTGACCCATTAGGTTCCGGTTATATTGGCCACTCGAATTAATAATTAATTTGAGTAAGTCATAAGTGGTATCTAGCAACGCATCATGACCCTCAATTGATCGGAAAGTCAGTGATTAGACTACAATTCCATTAGAGTAAGCCTGATTAGTTAGAATTTAAGATAGCAATTCCATTAGAGTAAGCCTGATTAGTTAGAATTTAAGATAGCAATTCCTTGAGAGAACAATCTCAGAAGTGTCTTACCAATCTATAATTGGTTTTTGCACTTGCGAGTTAACAATTTGATTAACATTAAGTTTTTGGCAACCTAAATTCTTAATTAGTTTTGGTTGCCATCTTATTTCTTGATTTGCATTTTTTCATGTGTTTTGTCATTGTTTTGTTTTATTTTGTATTTAGCAATTAGATTTCTAATTTAAGTTTTATGCCAGGTACAAGTAGAAAGGCTAAGTCAGGAGATTCGTCCACTCAAAGACCGTACAAGCTAAGACCTAGAGTTCAAAGATCCCTAGCTCAATCTTTTGAGGATAAAAAAGTGCTACCAAGAGAAGGAGGTTGATCAGATAGAGGAAACAATGGAAGATCCACCTTAGAATCAAGACCCACCTCAAAACTAAGATCCACCTAGAGGAGTAGTTGCATGAATAAAGTTGGCTATGAAAGACTATGCTAAGTCGATTATAGGCAATACCACTTCTTGCATAGCCCTTGGAGAAGCTGTTAGGAGTTATGAATTAAAGAGCATCCATCTGAACATGCTCCCATCCTTTATGGGCTACTTAATGAGGACCCTCTAACATTCATAAGGGAATTTTATGCGACTGTTGTAACATTCTTGACCGTCCATATATGCATTGTCACATGCATTTCATTTGGACATATTCATTTTATAAATGTCTGTCACACGAAAACATGCATACATAGAGATTTTAGCTAGACGTGTTCACGAGATAGACTTGACACGGGTCAGTTTATTGCAATAGGATCAAGTTGTACGTGTCTAACTATAATTTAAATAAGGACACAAGATATTAAAAATGAAATTAAATAAATGATTACTTTTGAAATAAAGGAAATTTAGCATAGTTATATTAAAGAAGACAATTTGACTAGATAGTATTTTGACACTACGTACTTGTAATTATGTAGAGAAAATAATAATAATTAATTTAATTAATTAATTATTAATTATTTAAATTATTTAAAAATAATAACAAAAAAAAAAAGTAAAAGTAAAAAAAAAAAGGAAAAGTAAGTCGGCAACTTGGATGATAAAAGACAGAATTGGCCTTTCTTCATCCAACTGCCATTGCTTCTTCTCTTCTTCATTTTTCTTCCAATTTTCTTCCTCAAACTCCATCATCTGGCCATACTTAAGGTAATTCTCCTCTCTTGTATGTTAATTTTGAGTTAAGATATTAGTTAAGCTAGGTTTATGTAGGCACAAGCAAAACAGTGTAATTCTTGGTTCTGTTTCAAGGGCA
>CATIWF010090998.1:0-20236 GCA_949630135.1 Balakata baccata | reverse complement strand
AGTGAGCAATCAGCTATTCATCTTACTTGCAGCAGGCAGGAAGCCACATCCCTTGACAGAGATGGTGATGATTAACACAAGAAGTAACCCTCTTCAACTCCTTTTTGTCCCCATAATCCACGTGCACTGCGCACACCCTGCTGCTGATGGCTGCTTTTTCTTTTGCCCTTTTCTTTCCTAACCACACACAAATTAGTAATACATTTTCAAGCATCTATGCAAAGCAACAGTAACCCAAATACACAACCCAACAAGTAACCTAAAAACACGTTTCCCAAAGAAGGCATAAAATCAAAGACCTCTAGCTAGCTATAACCTGGATTCTTTCTTTCTTGCTTGCTTGCTTCATGCATATTTTCTTGATTCTTTCTTGATTGCTCGCTTGCTTTCTTATGCATATTTTCTTGATATCACAAGAATCATGAACCCACATGAAAAACAAGCATCTTTCTTTGCATGTAAAAAATCACTAATAGACAAGTACAATGTTACAGTTGTGATAAGGCCAAAGATGGTGGGTTCCATTAATTTGTGTGTCTATATATATATATATATATATAGAAGGTTGTGAAGATCCCTTGTGTAAATGTACTATGCTCTACAAGAGGAGCTCTCGAGGATTTTTGCTGCTGCTTCTTCTTCTTCTTCTTCCATTTCTAGCTATAGAAACTACTCCGCCCCCACCTGCAGATATGTTAATTTTTGCAGTCTTCACCAGTCCCACATGTATTATTATTATTATAGCCTAAATTGTAGATCATTTTTCTTTTCAGAGAACATATAATTTCACCAAAAAAATTCTCATTGAAAAACTAATTGGATTTGAGTTTTGTGGTCATATATCGGGTTCATGTCGGGTTTGGGCCAGTCTTTTCGAGTCATTATCGGACGGATCTTTTTTCAGTTTTTCTTTGATTCGAATCAAGTTTTTCAAACGAGTTTAAGTGGGGTCAAAAATTGATATGTGCAGTATGACATATTTGCTGTTATGAGTTTGGCTCACTTTTTCGTTTAATTCTTCGAAAATTAATAAAATAGCTAATATTCAGTGTCTACAGTTTCTGATGTTATGAATCTCAACCGTTAATATGTTTGATACACTATAAAATAAAAATATCAGACACTATATTAAGCAAAGTACAATATACAAGCGCTAGAAAGTACTAATTATTAAAATTTAAAAATCCATTTGTAAAAAAACAACAAAAACAGCAGAGGATCTCCACTTATTTTCTTATAAACGTTTATTTCCTACCGAGAAGCAGTAATCAATCGTGTGTATATATATATTAGGATAAATTATTAATACATCCCGGAAATTTGGATGAATATATTAGTTAGTCCCTTCATTTTTTAAAATACATTATAAAGTCTTTAAAGTTTGGTTTCAATAACTAAAAAACTATTTTTGTTACTTTTGATTAAAATATTTTGTTAGTCAACTAGAACATTCTATTAGTCAATTAAAAAATATAAAAAATACTCTTATTTATTTTTTGATAAATTTGATATTTTGTTAATTCAAAAAATTCAATATTAAAAAATAACAAATTTGACAATTTGGTATAAAATTGATGATTTTTTTTAAGACAAAATTTAACATTTGTTTATATATAATAAAAAAATTAATAAAATAACTATCTAGTATATTAAATTGAACATGAAAGACTTCATAACATATTTCAAAAAATAGAAGTAATTAAATTTTTGAAGGTTACACTAATTTACCCTTAATATTACTATAGCACAAGAAGATGATTACCTTAATCTGCGAAACGCTGCTCTTTCATGTATGCCTAATCTTCTCCAGGCTATAAACAAATACTTTTTTTTCACTTGACAAGCAAGAAACAACATATATCAGGGTTATCAAAACTGGACCGATTAGCTGATTCAACTGTAAAATCAAAAATTAGATTTTAGGCCGGTTAGTTTTGACTAAGAGAATCGGAGGATCTTTAGAATCAGTTAATTCGGCCGGATTTAATTGATTTTTTCAGTTTGGTAAATTGGAAATTCACTCAAAAAATTCACTTTTGCATAGGATAGGAGTTGAACTCAGATCTTAAAAAGTAATTTTTAAACTTTTAACATCATACCACTTGTGATTTATGGTTTACAAGATCATTTTTTATATTAGTTGCATATACAAATAAACTTATCTAAATTTACATCGTATTAACTATTTATAAAATTATTCATATTATTGAAAAGAGATTTATATAAAATCAATATTTATTTTTTTATATTTTTATTATAAAAGCAAAAATATGACAAATAAATAATTTTTGAAATTATTTGATGTCTTTGAATTATAAATATTTATTATCAAAGCAAGACTATGTATTATATTATCAATAATTCAATATATAATTATATATTAATTTAATTTTTATAAAAATATTAACATTATTTAAGAAATATATATATTTAATAAATTAGAATTTACATATTTGTATTTATATTACTAATACATATCATGATAAAATTATCATATAAATTGTTTTCAAAATTAGTTATTTCAATATAAAATATTTTACTTAAGAAATGAATGTATGTTAATATTATTTTTTACAAATTATTATTTATTATAATTTTTAAAAAATAAATTATATATAAATAAATAAATTATATTATTTTTGTAATAATATATATAAATATTGATATTATTATACTTAAAAATATTTAGAAATATATTTATATATTAATTTGAATTTCAATATTTAATATTTTGAGCATAGTATTGTGTATGAAATATGTTTAATTTAAATAATTTTTATATTTTATTATGTATAAATATGTTAAATACTATATTATACAAGAATTTTTATATAGACCGATTCGATTCTGGTTCGACTTTAGTGTGATTGTAAATTTGCGACTCGCTTCCTTTTTTAATTTATTGACCGAACCAATTTTTACAATATTGACATATTCATGTAAAATATAAAGAAAAGGTCATCAGTTGATACTTTTTAATAAATAATTACAGCAATGTCAGTAAGGGCATTTAAACTTAATTACTCTTTTGGCAAAACCCTATTTTTCCCTTAATGCTTCTAATTGCAATAAACATATCCCCATTTTAAGCCTCTCTTTGCATGATTTTAGTCTTTATTTTTCCAGTTTATTTCCTTCTTTGAAAACTTTTGAATCTCATTCACACCCCTTCATTGAGTTTAGTTTCCTCTTTTTTTTCTCTTTTCCGCTGCCTCTCTTCGCATTCTTCCTTCAGTTTTTGAATATGTGGAATCTTTTCTCTTTTTTCCAACGATGTCAACAAATATAGATGATTTTTTGTTGTTTGTTACATAGTATAGATGGACAAAGAGAATAAGGGTTGTGTAATCATGATTGGATTACTCGTTGATATCAAAAATTACAATCTCAACCTCCGATTTTGACTTATTCGGCAATGCTTTTCGTCTTCGTCCTACTGTAGATTATGTAATCATGTTTGTTTTTTGTTGCGGCTATGGTCTGATTTGGTTGTAGCGGCGGCTATAGTTGGATTTCGTCTTCGTCTTCTCCTTTTTTTATTCTTATTTTTTGCAATTCTGATTGTTCTATGTGATTTCTGCTTTTGTGATTTTTTTTTGGTGTTTCTGATTCTGAATTTGGTACATTAACATGTTTTTCTTGTTAACAGTGCTTGTGGTAGTAGTAATAGAGGCAATGGTGGCCGGGGACAATGCCGGAACAGCAGTGCTTATTAATTACATTATGAAAAATTCTAAAGTTTCTGTTCTTTTATCTCTGCATATTAAAATGTTGTAATTATATTATGAATTCCCTTAGTCTTTCTTGTCTAGAGAACTGAATTTTGAGACAAGTTCTAGCACATATGATACTTTACCTGCTCTTGAACTGTGATTATGAAACTTTTTTTTTTTTTTGTAATTGCTTAGATTAAGTGATTATGTTTCTATTAGTAGAAGTTTTAGTCATTTGAAATCCTGAATTTAGTATATATGCTAGGGAAAGAAGATTGGGTTTGGAGTTGGATTTGAGAGTAGTATCGGTAAATAATAAGAACTTACATATAATAATAATAATAATAATAATAATAATAATAATAATAATAATAATAATAATAATAATAATAATAATAATTTGTATAACTTATACTGCATATATAACTTTCATATAATTCATATATATTTTGTTTTTTTTTTAATTTTTATTTTAAATTTGAATGTAATTGAAAAATACAAGATTTGTCACTTTTTTATCGGTTTTTGAAATTATAAAACATTTACTTATGTATGATTATGATATACATATATCATTTATATAACCAAGATATATAAATTAAGATAATATGGTTGATAAATAGGTTGTTATTTTAAAAATATAATTTTATAATTTTTATAATTCATATTATATCAAAGAAAATTAGATAATAAACCTTACATATAGTATTGCTTGAGTTGCATTTTGTGTAAACATCATGACATTTTTTTTTTATCTTTAATCCCCATCAATAATTAAATAATAAAAATAAAAGAAACATATAACAAACATATAAAACAGCCGAATACGAAAAGAAATTTGTAAATATAAAATAATTGTAAATTAAAATTAATAATTTAGAAGGTTAGATATAACCTATATATACAATACATATAACTTCCATATAATGTTGCACAATATTTTATTTAATCCTCATGATAAGCTTTATTATTTATAATCCATATCAATTAACTATTTTAATAACATAAGTACTGATCTTTTACTATTTTGTGCTATTCATATATACTTATACCATATCATTTAAATAATATAATATTTAAATATATAAAAGGATAGGCCACTGAACATGCCTAAAATTATAGCCATTGCAATTTGTACACGCCTAAAATTATGGTGTTTTGTCTTGTTTAGCCAAGCACGTGTTAGTTAGTTTCCATAGTTTGGGGATTTTTGTTAGTTAGGAGTGTTAATTGTGACAATAAGTTTTGCTATTTTACATACTTACGATCATCCTTGTGTCAATTTCCCTAAGATATACAGACCAATGATCCCTAAGGCTTTTTGAGGCAAAATTTTATTCGACTAACACAAAGGATATTCAGCAGCATGAATTTGTTCTCTGGGCAACAAAGAACGAGATTTTATAGTAGACATTCCAACAAATAATGTCATCAACAAAATCTTTGAGGCCAATTTTTTTTCAATGGGATATACAACTAACCTCATCAAAAGTCCACCCTTAAATATGCTGGCATGCTTGTGCATATGCCTGTTTGTTCCACTTCGTAGCTAGGCTCCTCGTACTTTCTCAGGGTCGGCGAATTTCATCAGGTATTTCCTTGAGAATGATGATGGGATTACAAAAAGAAATTCATCCAAATTATCTTCAGGAAAGTGAAGGAGATGACAAGCCATTGGACATTTCACAACCATTTCCTCCAACTTGCTGTTCTTCTATCGCCAGATAACAACCTAGGAAGACTTAGTAGACTATTAACCCGTGTAAAACCTTCTAAGGCTGACCACTCATCGTCCTCTGCAGTTGAAATGCACTCAGCTAGGCTCCTCTTTGATTGGCTCTGGGTTCTCAAAGAGAGCTTTTCCTCTGTTAAGTCAGAGATAGGAACAATCTCATCAGAGCCTCCTCGGATGGTGTCTGAATGAGTAAGAACAGCAGGAAAATCATCAATCATTTCTAGTTCTGCAGCATTTTCTTTGGCTTTCACCACACCCTCCACTGACTCCTTTGGAAGTGTTTTAACATCCGACTCTTCCACACAGCCATTTGCTTCAGATGCATGTTCAAGAAAAAGACACACCACAGCGCAATCATCATTTTTTGAAGTAGGATACTTAAGCCTCCATGCTCGAACTGCACAATCTACAAGAGCTCTAGCTGCTGTAGCACGACTAGGAGCTGAGGCCACAATATCGACAGCTTCCTTATTTGAGAGAACATCCCAAACCTATAGAGGAAAAAAAAAAGGTCAAAGAAAATCACCCAAAATTAGTGAAGGTTTAAAGTAGAAAAGAAATGCATGCAGGTCTCGTGTTATACTATCTGTTACACTTGAATAAGTATATAGATCTAACATTCTAGATACATAGCTTCAAACTAGCACAAATTGAAGTGGTGAGATCAGAAGCATGGATGACAGGGTAATAGAGCATGGCATGTCATAATAGCTATCCGACTAAAGAACATCCCTGATACTAGTATACAGTGAGAGAAACAAAATAATTAATACCCCATCAGAAGCAAGAATGATGAACTCATCTCTTTTGGTAAGGTGGCGATAATAAACATCTGGTACAGAAATTAAACCAAAATCTTTCAGACAGAAGTCCCCAAAAGCTCTAGCCATTGCAAGACCAGGAGAATCATTATTAGGCAACCAAACACGTGCAACCTCTGGCTCGTCCTTCAGTGCAAAGACCCTTCCTTTACATTTCTGGATCCTGGCAGCTTCCCCTATATTTTGGAAGGTTGAGAATTTTAAGTTCTACAAATACAACTGTAGTTTTCCAATGTACTAGACTGCAGAGAGGTTCCGCGTTTATGATTAAACCAGATATAAAATAGTAGTGTACATATGTGCATCTTCTCTGGGTATTGAAGTGTGTGCTCATGTCGTGTGTGCATGCATGCACACATGCATGTGTTTGTGTGTCCAAGTAAGAGAAAGTGAGATAAAAACTTGGCAGATCGGGCTTCAAGTCTACAGTCAATTGTATGGCATGCAAAGTATAATCTTCGCCTCTGGTTGCCATAACCGCTCTGGAGTCCCCAAGATTTCCAATTATAAGATCCTCCCCCTGAACAGACATTTTCATTAGGCTTAATTGAGACCGAGGTTAAAACTCATGAAATGCAAAATACTTTCGGGAAATTTAAACAGAAAAATATTGAGCAACTCATCTTTGTTATTAGTAAGAGAGAACCTGTATATCAAGTATTCAATTCATATTGTCCATAAAATAATCTAAGGATGTAATATCAATTTTAAATAAGTCAAACATGAGTTAAATGGAGCAGTAATCAGCAGAAATCGAATCCAAGTTCCAGAAATGATAGGAATTGAATGACATGGCTTTAGCCAAGAAGAAAACATAAATTGGTTTTGGTTAAGAGACAAAAGACAGTTACATTCAGAGGTATAGAAAATTGCACAGGGCATGGTGTTAAAAAGCATTAAGCACAGTAAAGCATTCAGGATTCCAAGAGCCTAAGAGCAAGGGATGCAGTACAATGTACAAGCATGTATCTAAGCAAAGGTAGGAGCACACCCTTAAAATAAAATGTATAATAATTTACAAGTAGCTAACAATGCATGGGAAAGAACAAAGAACTATCTTATGGTTTCATTTTTATATTGTGGATCTTGCAATTTTCTTCATAAATTGTTAGCATCCTATGTTTCTTATCATTGACACTTTGGTGCCAAAACTGCTAACTCAATAAGTTAGTGATAATGCGGCATTACCTGGCATTGAATTTTCAAGAAAAAATTAGTTTTTGACAGATTTGTAGCATCCCATACAGCATCATGGGCTCACAATGATTAAAAAAGTTAATTCTATGAAATTCTTTTGTAATCCAATTCTAAAAGATTCCTAAAATATTTCATATTTTTAACAAAAAAGGCAAATTTTAATTTTGTAAATATTTCAAAAAAATAAATTTCAAATATGTTATAGATCCACAAAATTCTTAGATTAAATGCTACATCGCTGAAAAATTTATTTTCAATTGAACTCCACGCATATCAACATCATAGTATTTTTTGGCACCCAAGTACAAACAATATGATATAAAATATCAAAATGTCATGAAGAAACAGTAGGAACCAAAGTGTAGAAGCACTAAGATCGAGTGGTTCTTTCTCTCACATATTGTGAGGAAATGCTGAGTAAATTCTAATGCTAATTTATATAGCTTACAAGCTACTGCAACGTAAACACTCACATTCCATCCTATGGTATGCCAAGCAATTCATAATTCAGGACCATCAACTTAGGTGAACTCAAAATATAATGGCATATTCTTATACTAACAAAACATACCCAATTACATAGCAACAATAGGAAGGAGTTTTAACATACCGCAAGCATGTTTTTTTAAGTCATAATTTTCCCTTTTAGGCGGTTTTTTAATCTTCCAGGCTTTTCATACCAATAATAGAGTGAGAAAACCACTGGGCAAAATACTCCGTGCCATAAAAATAAAAATAAAAGAAAACAACATTTATCAAATGACCTAGTATCTATTGACTTGCACAAGAAAAAACCTCTTGGCACCAATTAGCCATCCTCTTAAGGTGCCTCAAGGACAAAAGAGAATGTGTTGAGCATTGGGCTTAAAAATCACTTCACCCTTACTTCACTGTCCTTATCAACAAGGTACAATCTCAATGGATATAAACAGGATTGAAATTATCATTGCATGCATTGTAACAGGTTTGCAGCTGGAAAAGGCCTTTACAGCAGGTAATACTGAAAAATTTATAAGCTATTCCATCAAATGACTAAGATCTCTAACAATAGCTCCTGTTAGTAATTATGCTAAGCACCAGTATGGATCTGTGGCTGATGAGTGAGAAATAGAAAATGAAGATTGCAACTCCATGTCCAGTATTATAAATTTGCAAGAAAACCTGGCACTAATTTTCGATATCCATTTATGAGCTGCAAAGGAGATGAGCACTTGAGGGCAAACTTGTAAAAAGAATTATATCCATTTTTAGTTTACTTTAAGCTTTAAGAACTCCGAGCTTGTTTTGCTATTATTTTCTTACAATATGTTTGGAAATTTAACGAAGAAGGTGATGAGAGGGCGGTGACAAAAGGGGAGGAGAAGAGAGGGTGATTATCCTATTTCTGAGTTTGGTTGGACAATTAAAAGGAAAAAAAAATGGAAAAGGAAGTATAGGTCTTCCCTTTACTTAGAACAGGAAAAGGACAGAAGAGCAGAGAAACGTTACAAGGATAAGACATTTGAACTGTAATATTAAAGTGTGGGAAATATCCATTAGCTTTTGCATGCAACCTAATTTGGGGTATGAATTTTTAAGGAGACAGAAAATTTCCTAAACTCTTCCCCTCCTAATAGAGCAGGGTAATTATGTTATTCTCCTCTCCCTTTCCCATTCCACCCCTCAACACCCTCTGTGCAGATTTTTGTAATGTTGAAGAAGGTAGAAGTAGCTATATACTAGTTGACTAAATTGAAGTTTGTGTGGAACAAAATATAAAATTACCAATGGAAGATTCCTAGTATAGACTCAGAGCTTCAGCTGCCTTTGTGCTCTATGAGGATGCATCATTGCCTTCTTTCATAGATATTGTTGTTTAGAAACCCTGTGAACTATTTAGTAGCTTTAGCCTTTGGCGTTTCTCAACTATTTTTCCCTATTAATTTTGCAAATCCTCATTCCTGCAAAATTTAGCCACCAAAATAAACCACCTAAACACGTCCTTTCAAAATGGAATTGATTCATAAACCGTAGCTCCCAATTTTAAATTATAAAGACTGCAATATCCTGCACCAGAGTCTTACCATGTGGAACTTAAGCTTCATATAAGCTAAAAAAACATGTTCATTGTCATACCATATGAAAAAGATGGAATCTATCTTCAGTTTTCTAGCTTCTATTCGCTCAATCCAATCTGTTATCATACAACAAAAAGAACAGGCAGGCATTTCCATGGCCTAACAAATTGTTGGATATGCAGCTAAGTGCTACATTCTCAAAGGAAATACACATGTTAATTTGTATTCCTGCTTGACAACTATCCTAAAAGTGATGTTGAAATTTTGATCCAATCCCCCAGTCAGGACAGTCTAAGCATTGAAATGATGCATTGTATCCTGAAGATTGATTAATTTAACTCGGGTCCAAATCTTCAATTAGACTCAAGTATAAATGCAATATATGCCAACCAACCAAAAAAGAAGTCATTTGATCTTGTCTACACATCATGTTGATTTTAAATGTTTTCTAATAACTTTAAATGTGACTGAGCTATGTTTAATACAAACAAATTTCATTAATATGTGGAATTCATTTGAAAGTAACTTCCAAATTTTGACATAAAAAGTAATACGCTTGTCCTCTTCTTGCATTCACGCCTTCCTTTCTCATTTTTGAAGGTGTGTAGATGTAAGAAGATGACAAGTAGATTATTTTCATACAAAATTTTGAAAAAAAAATTGTAAATAATTTCCTCTAATTTTGTGGAATTCAATTATACCAAATAACAGTTGAGCACACATGGAGAGCATCGGATGACGAAGAATTGTATGCTGCATCAGGCAAGGACAAATCACTCACGGTAATCAGCTCTTCTACATAATCATCATACATGTGGCTTAAACTCACATCATAAACATCTACATCAATTTTGAAAGGTCAAGCTTTTATTTAATACAGCGATTTTAACCATCCTGACCTAATTCATTGCAATTATACTCAACATCAAACAACTTTGATCAAAAACAGAAAAAGAGAAACTAATGAATAAGCACATCACCAGCAAAATATGATAGGAACAGAAAGCTCAGGATAGCTAAAGTATGTATGCTAATTTCACCATTGCAACGGTATCCATGAGACCATCTTTAACTTAACCATTATACACTATTTCAATTCTTCAAGTTAGAAATGTGGATCCGAGAAAAGGTATTGTTTCGAGAGAAACCAGGTCATTCACAGGTAAAAGGCTTACCAAAAGTGCATTCATGGATTTCCTTTCAGACTTGTATGGCAACTAAAATTTTCATATGAAAGGGTGAAAAATGAATACAATTCTTCCTCATACAGTAGTTCTATGAACATTTAACCAAGATAAATTAGTGAGATGAATAATCATCACCGAAAATTCTAGTTCATATATATGTCAATCAAAGCCTACAAATTGGCCTCCATCTGAAATCTGGAATAACAACAAAGTAATATCAATCAAGAGGCTACTCTTAGCAGATAGAGATCTAGGGCAGGGATGTCATTTTCAATCTGGCATGCAAACTTTCAATGATGAAGCAAAATTAATTCAGATTAATTGAAATCGATTTAATTAAAAAAAAAGGGTCTATCAACCTGATCTTTGACCATATTTGGAAACCAAGAAAAAACAAAACAATTTACTTTCGTCAAGCAAGGACACCAAAAAATTAGTTAAAGGATGTTGCTGGAACAAATTACCTGCTTTATCAAGGTCACTGCAGTAGTTCCACTGCAGAAGCAATCAATTGTAGGATGCAAATTTAGTTCCTTGTCCATTAACTTGAAAGCCTTCAGGATAGTCTTTTTGAGTGGCAAAAACATCTCTGGAAAATGTTCGCTTTGCTCAGCCTCCAAAGAATCATGTGACTCACCATCCATGCTTGGAGATGCACTTTCCTCAGAATTTGTGCTTGCAGGAGTGCTTTCAGCTTTGTGACGACTGCTTTGTTCATCGCTGGAGCCATCTTTCCATTGTGTACACAGTATAAGTGGAAGAGAATCCCGAACTTTCTTGGCAACCATATGACCCAAAGGACCATGACCATCAAATACCCCACAAAACACTGTATCGCTTCTTGAGATGAAATTCTATTGTCAAAACAGTCAAACCCAATCATCATATATCAGTTCCAACAAACAAACAATAACCGATGATCCTTAAATAATTTGCAAGCTGAGAACTGATAAAGGTGATGATTAAGAAAGTACAGTCATGTACTGCATTTAAAAAAGATATCAAAGGCTATATCAAGATGAATAATATGATGAACAATAAGAAGAAACACAAGATCAAATTAGATAATGTTCAACTGGAAAATGTGTTGCAATACTGCAGGACATATCTATGCTTGATGCCTATATTCAAAAAAGTTCTGTCCGAATAGACCTTTTTCCAATATCTTGTTTTTGAATATGCAAAACGAGATACTCATGCATGGCTCATGTATGATGGTTACAAGTGAATTCAGCCCTAGTTATGAATATTGAAGGCAATAAATTATATTTTCTAAGAATGGATTGGGTAGCTGAGGCACCTCTTCTTACTTGAGCAAAAGAATGGCAGTTCAAGCTTCAGGTTCTATTATCCAGGCTTTTTACCAATACTTTGTTCTGTCCTCTTTTCCTCAATTCTTTTAGGTATCTACTATTGTTTTATCTGCTGTACAAGTGTAATCCCAGATCATGAATTCTGCAATTTTCCACCCCCAGTTTATAAATTTTGCATCTGATAGCAAGTACCAACATGGATATTGGATATTAAAGAAAACAATAAGTTTTGAACATATAAAAGCATTTTTTTTTTAATTTCTTTCTACATCAGTTATATCTCAATGTTTATGAATTCAAACCATGGTATGTAGAACAAGACTGTTTTTAATTGGATGAAAAGGGTAACATAGTATCAGGTTTCACATAAACCTAATTCCAAACTCCTGAAAGTGGGTGCAAAATAAAAGGAAATAAGTGATGATAGGTACTAAATAGGTATAATTTTTTTACAGCATCAGGAATGCTCATGTATCCAAATTAACACAATGTCAGCTCAAATCCCTAGAATAGTATACATATATAAAGCAGTTTCATAATTTTCTTTCCTTCATAATCCATAAATTAAATTCTTAGACAATATATACCATATCTAAACTTAATGAGGCATAAATCATAGTAAGCATGAGAAACTAGAAGCGAATAAAGTAAACTAGTGAACTTGATGGATAAGGATGAAAAAGGATGCATCACATTACTAACCTCCCAAACAAGCATGGCGTCTTGATTGGTGCCTTTCTTTCCTTGCTGAGTGTACAAACAGGCAATCTTGGAGGCACCATTCATAAACATCCTCCCAGGAATATGATTCAGCAAACTTTCATCACCTCCACTTGATTTCTTCTTCCACCTAAGCTTCTTAGGAGAAGCTGTTGATATAGCACTAGTTTGCTCCACCGTACTATCCTCATCCCTCTCCCTCTTCGAGTAGCAAGATCCCATTTCACAACGAAATCCTTCCTTCCCCAACTTCTCTCAAATGCCAAAAATTTCAAACACTCAAAATTAAATCAACTCAAAAGGCACAAAATAAAACCTACCGAAGTTTGAAAAGCTGCCCACTATCTCCACTTTGAGCGATTCTGCTTTATTGGGTCAAAAGATCAAATTTTTTTTACCAAAAAAAAGGAATGAAACGAGCAGAATCTGATCAAAGGACTACAAATCCATCTGGGTTCATTCAAAACAGCAAGATCAATCGATTTAGCAGTTGCATCACTATTGATTCAATCATTCACAACCCACTAACTAACTTGGGAAAAAAGAACAGTAACATGAAACAACAATAGCCTTTTAGCTTTTAGAGTGTAAGAGAGACCTTTTTGTCAAAGTTATAAATACCTGCAGACAGAGAGAGAGAAGGGCGAACTGGCAAAGGGAGTAGACCACAAACAAAGACACGAATGAAATGAGTAGACAGAAAATTAGGTAAGAACTATAATTTCGACAACTATATATCTACTTGTGTAGTCCTTGGCGTTTGGATGACGTGGATTTTCCAGTTTTTATACATATAAAAAACTAAAAATATTGATTTCTTTATTTAAATTATTTTTTACAGAGGAAGTAGGTAATAGTTAAGGGTATATGACACCTGAACCCATATATAAAATTAGTGGATTAGTATTGAGATTATATAGGTTCGTGTTATAAATGGATCGATCTGTCTATAACACAATTCAAATTGTTTCGTGTCATGAGTTGATATGCAAATCCATTACAATCCGTTTAATTTTTTTTGTATCGTGTCAATCCAATCCAATTTGTTTATAACATGTATAAATTTACTGAAATATTAAGTTTAATAATGCCTTTTTACAAAAAATAATATTCAAATATTATTTTTGTATTGTGTTAGTCTTGTTTATATTGTGTTAAATGATCCAAAAATATATAAGTATGTCGTGTCAAATGACCCAAAAAGTATAATCGTGTCAAATGACTCAAAAAAGTTTATTCGTATCGTGTTCGTATCAGATTTTATGATCCAAATACGATCCGAAAGTTAAACGTGTCATACGTGTTATATTCATATGACCGTTTAATATTAGTATCGTATTCGAATTAACCTTAATCGTGTCACCCGAGTGGGTCGACACGAACATGACCCTCCAACACCCCGAGTCACAGTGTCCGTGATTGTGAAATTCAAAACATGATGGGTTTTGTCATATCTTTGTTAGAATGATTTGTTTAATATTGTGTTTGAAAAAAAATTTATTTTGAAAAAAAAAAATATTTTAAATATTTTTTAATTTTAAAAATTAATTTTGAATATAAGTGGATAAATAAATATTTTTTAAAAATATATTTGAAAAAAATAATTTATAAAAAATTAAAAAAATTAGTCATTTAAATTAAAAAAAATTCAAAATATACTTTTAATCTAAATACTCTCTAACACTTTTTTATGCACCTTCTATCAAATACTTTTAAAATAAATATATATATATATATATTTATTTATAAAAATTATTATTTTTATAATAAAAGTTAGTTATTTATAAAAAAAATGCAATTTTTTAGTATATGATAGAAAATGAATACATAAGTGTTATTAGTATTTTTTTTTTCAAAAATTATGAAAAAAAAACTTCTTATATTATTTTTTTAAATTTAAAGAGTGTTATAAATTAAAAAAATATAAGGCATACTCAGCACATATAGTTATTCATTTTCGTTATTATGTTCCTTAAAACCTTTTCTATTAAATTTTCGCAATTTTTAACTATTTCCATTATTAAAGGTGGCTGGTGAAAAAAATAAAAGTGAATTTATCTTTTTTTTTTCCTGTAAACTATAGGTATTCACATCTATTTTAAGTTTAAAATTAATTTTATTTAAAGTTTAATTATAATTAAGGCTATTCACATTTGTCCAAAAATCTATGATTTTAAATTAAAGAGAATGATATTTATCTTTTAAGATTAATAAATTTTATAATACTTTTAAAATTTGAAATAAAATGTTTTCCTTTTTTTATAAATCTATTCGGCGTATATACAATTAGTTTATATTTCAACAAATTGTAAAATATTTAATGATTAAATTTAAAAAATTTTGGCTTGTCAAGAATTATTTTTACATCTTGCTTTTATAAATTAAGCTTTAGTTCTGCTCCATAATTAGAAAAAAAAAATGTAAATAAAAAAATTGATTAAGTATTTGTTAGTGAATAGAAAAATAGAATAATTTGGCTTTTTATATTCGAAAAAAGTAAGAATATAATTTTGAGGAATTCAATTTCTGACACATGGTTTTATAGATTACATTTCTAATTTTTTACCTCAATTTAAAAAATAAATTTTTAATTCTATTTAAAGAATTGTCGTTATCATATATTTTATTTTTTTTTTTAAAAAAAAAAGGCAAATACCAAAGTCCGAAGGGAGTAAGTGAATAAACAAAAAAAAAACAGACAACGATAACAACATCGGAGGCCTGAAGCATGACGATGCTCGTGACTCTGCTTTTGTTAGCCTGTCATTGTCCATGTTAATCTTTTCTGTCTTTTCTTACACATGATAATATTTGTATTTAGATATAAAAATGTATTTTTAATTAAATGCTTATTTTCAGAAAAGATACTGTTTAATTTTGAGCGTCCACATGTTATACTTTATTTGTTTTCTCTAGTTTATAATTATAAAACTATACAATTATTTTCCTAAATTTTGAGATATTTATCATATATTATAAATAATAATTTTTTATTTAATAAAATATTAGTATAATATGTCAAATTTTAATGAGTAATATAAATTTCAAGAGGTACAATAAAATAGATTAAATTTCAATGGATAAATAGTAGTTGTTTTTTTGTTATTTTACCAAAATCTAACGTCTTTCTAGAAGAAAATATAACGAAATTATGTATTAGTATAATATTATAAAATAGATGAGATAAATAATATATTCGTTATTCCTGCTCAACCTCAAGAGATAAATAATAATTTTCTCTTATTTTTATTGTTGAAGTACAATATAAATTTTTAATTTTTAACGGGATATCTTTGTTTAGTTTCTCGGGTTAATTATACAAATAATACTAAAATTTATCAGTTTATTACAATTTAGTATTAAAACTTTTAATTATTACATATTCGTATCAAAACTTTAAAAAATATTGTAATTTGATACCTCAGTTCAATTTTTTGTACTAAAAAGTCTATATAGCATGTCATGTCAGTATTTCTACTAACCAACATAACCACTAAAAATGATGTCATTTAAGGGTTACATGGTATATTTTCTCTTTTCGCTTTTTTAAATACTTAATTTTTAGTAATTATTTTTGTTGGTATAAATATTGACGTGGCTTGTCAAGTAAACTTTTGGGAACCGAAAATTGAGTTGATGTATCAGATTGTAATATTTTAGAAAGTTTTGGTACTAATATGTAGCATTTACAAATTGTGATATCAAATTATAACAAAGTGACATCATTTGTACAATTAACCCTTAGTTTTTCATTTACAAGTATTAAAATTTTTTCAATCACATAAATAGTACTAAATTTTATAAATATATTGCAAATTGATACCAAATATTTTAATAGTTGTAAATAAATACCGATTTTTTCGAAAAAGTTACACTTTAGAACTTAAATTCAATTTCTAATATCAATAAAATAGTATAATGGCAGAAAAATACAGTCAACATACTACATGACATACTTTCCATCTAACACATCATTCTATTAGAACCGAAAATTGAATTTAAATTCCAAATTGTAACTTTTTTAATAAATTTTAGCTTAATGGAATTAATTTAGTGACTAGGAATGTAAGATATCGGATTTAAATTTCCTTTTGCATTATTTGTACCAAAAAAACAAAAAGAAACTAAACAATTAGAAATAAAACAGACATTAAATGAGAAATATGGTTGATACCTTCATGGAAATTCATTAATCTATAAGTTCCTGCTAATTATAATAAGAACAAATGTGATTATTGCCATAATAACAGCAGCACCAAAATAACATAACAATTTACACAAAGTCTTAGCCTCAGGATTTTCTGGTCCATCTTTAGGATTAGGAGAAGGATTTTGTTCAACAATTTCCATTGTTGGTGATGATGACATTTGACAAAACAATGGGAACAATAGACTACTCAAAGAAGAAAAAGAAAGAAGAAGAGGACTTTGTCTTTTTGCCTTCATTTCTTCGCTATTTATAAAGTTTAGATAGTGGAAATTAAGATAAAGGAATTAAATGTAAAAGACATATTGATGCATGTTAAAAATCTTAGACATAAAGAATTAAATTATATATATATATATATATATAAACTAAAAATATCACCATATTAATTAGTTTAACACGTTTTAATGAAAAAAAAAATCCGAAGTTTTCAGATTTTGAAATCATTCTTTGAAGTTTAAAGAGAGATTAATTATATTTTTATATGTATTAAACCAAACTATAACTCTATTTATTTCATCATATATAATACATAAATGTATGGAACATTGGTGTAAGCAACTAAAAAAATTTTATTTCAAACATAGTCTTTTGTTTTATTATCAAATTTTTATTGTATTTTCTAAGAAAACTAAATATTAGTATTAACATGTTTAAATAAAATTGTAATTGCAATTATTTTATAAGTCATATAGGATATCTCAATACTTTTACAACTAAAATATTCAAATGTTTTTTTTATAGGAAATAATATTATTAATAAATCAAAATAGTCATACGATATCTATAATATAATATAATAACATAAAATTGATAATAAAATATTAAGATCTAATAATAGAAAATAAATTAGGAATATAAAAGAACTATATATGACCTGCTAAATTCATAAAACTCTAGCATTCTTTTCTCTCAATTTTTCTCTTGTTTCTTTTTTTAATAACCAATCTTCATTAAGTAAGAAGTGTTGATTTTTTGCCATTATAGGCCTGAAAACATCTATCTACATATTTTTTTATCAATTTATTTTTAAAATAAGTGGTTATTTTATATAGATTTAAATTTTTTTGTTTATTTTATTTTTTGTAATTTTGTCGTTTTGTTAAGATATTTGATTTTCGTCATCTTATTACGGCATTTAATTTTTGTTGTCTTATTGGAGCGTTTGGTTTTTGTCATCTTGTACAGTATTTTATTTTTCATCATCTTATTATGACATTTTTTTGTATGAGCAATTTAGATAGATAAAATTTTCAATCCGATAGAGATAACAAATCATATTATAGTCATCAATATATTCCAAAACTGGAATATGTATTCTAGTCAATATAGTATTATCAAAATTGTAGGTATTGAGCGATTTATTATGCTATTAACTTGGGTGCTGTGAATTTTTTCACTATTTTATTCTTTATGGTTTTTAGCAGATTTGTATATATTTTTTTATTGATGTATTGCTAATTTGAATCAATAAAATTTTATTTTTAAAAAAAACTACATATGATCTCATGCACATAGCTCCTGAAAAGTTTTTTTTGTCTCTACATTATTTAATGGTGAAGTTTCTATAACGATTAATTGAGTTTATTAAGAATTCACTTTTATAACCTAAATCACATATATCAACCTCCAAAGAAAAATTTCATAAAAATTATTTTTTAAAAAACTAACAGACAATCTCATTAAGGAATAAAAACTCTACAAAATGGGAGAAAATATTCATTAAGGGATACAAAACTCCACAAAAGAAGAACAAAAATTAATCCTTAACTATCTAAATTTATTAAAATTAACAAATAAAATAAAGCAAAGAATTGGAAGTTGTTGTTGGAAAGCTAACGCCGGCATCAACAATAGCCTCAAAACTATAAATATAAAAAAATTGAGAAATTTATACCGGAGAGCCACATTTTTGAAATGTTTTTTCAATTTTCACTACCACTTTACCATATTTTCATCATTAACTTTATTATTTTCAAATTTACCAAATTTACTTTTTTTTTTAAATATTTATATTTTACTATGTATTTAATATATTTTTTATTTAATTAAAATAGAAAATAGTCATATTTTATCTGTTAAGTATGGATTTAAGAATTTTATTAATTGTATATCAACCAATCATCCTTATATATAATTTTTTTTAATTTTTAATCACTATTTAATTAACTTAATTAGCAAAAAAAATATATAAATTTGTATTTAATTAGCTTAATTAAAGTCATTTATTTTGGATAAATCTTTGGTAAACTTTTGGACAAACTTTTGGTAAATCTCAAATAAATCTCGGGTAAATTTTTAGTAAATATTTGATAAACTTTGGGTAAATTTCGAGTAATTTTTGGGTAAATCTTATATAATTTCAACTTTTATTAATTTTTTTTTGTAAATATTGAGTAAATTTTAAGTATAATTTGAATAAACCTTAAGTAAATTTTTTATAAATATTTTGTTACTTCAATTTTCATTAATTTTTGTGGTAAACATTGAGTAATTTTTTAATAAACTTTGGTAAATTTTGAGTAAATCTTGTGTAATTTCAATTTTTATTAACTTTTTGGTAAACATTAGGTATAACCTGATTAAATCTTAAGTAAGTTTTTAATAAACTTTTTGTAATTTCAATTTTTTTTTAATTTTATAGTAAACTCTTGATAAACTTTTAGTAAATTTTAAGTAAATTTTAAGTAAATTTTAAGTAAATCTTGGTAAATTTTGAGTAAATCATGTTCAATTTTAACTTTAATTAATTTTATAGTAAACATTGGATTGAGTAAATTTCCAGTAAATTTTCAATATCTTTTGTAACTTCAATTTTTATTAATTTGTGATAAAGTTTTTGTAAACTTTAATTTTTAGCATTTTCATAATAACCTTAATCGTGTTGGTATTTTAAAAAAAAATTTGATGTACTCTGTGTTTTTAAAAAAAAATTTAAATGGTGATATTTTTATAAATGTTCATCTGTTTTTTTTTGTAAAATTTTCAAAAAAATTTAGAGATGAAAGGAGAAAAGTGGTAAATAGAGTTGAGAAAAGTGGTATATGAAGTATTACAGCAGTGTTCAAAGCTTAAATCCTCATAAAATTTTAACTCAAATTTTTTAAAAAAGAAAATTAACTAAATTGAATTATTTATATAATAATCACTTATTACTTTATCTATATGAATCAATAAGTATTTTTTAAAGAGGAAATAACATGAGATCCCTAGTTTTTGAATATTTTTTCTCAAATATCTCTCATTTTTTCCTTTTACAAAGCCACTTTTCTGTGTTTACTATTTT